>SRMA01024504.1:0-45885 GCA_007224835.1 Danionella cerebrum
CGGAGGAAACCCACGCAAGCACAGGGAGAACATGCAAACTCCTTCCAGGAAGGTCACCGGCGAGCCTCGAACCGACAACCTTCTACCTGGAAGGCCACAGTGCTACCCACTGCGCCACTGTGCTGCCCACATTTTTAAATAAATTAAAATATTTTTTATTACCTTAATACATCTTTATGTACCTCATCTCTAATCAAAACTACAATTTTTTTAAAAATCGAGGATTTTTACCCTTCAATTACCAAAATCTTACATGTCACTGATTTCTGGAAAAAAGTAGGACAAAATGACTTATTTTCAATAAGAAAAATGATCATGGCCTGGATTATTTTTTACCTTTTATCACAGTCTTGGACGTGACAAACATTGGTAACAACAGTGGCATTGGTGAATTTTTACTTTTTGTGTAGCACCAGAATTTGATTTTTTCTCCCTCATTGACTTCCACTATAACTACATTTTCGAATCCAAAGCTACGACACTAAATAATGTTGATTGTTCTGTTATAAAAAGAGGTATAATTTGAGATCACCATTTAGAACCATTAGCCTTTGAGATAGGCCTGTGCAAAAAAAGAGCTTAGTTTTTAGACTGATACATGATGTTAAATGATTTTGAATATATGATATATGATGTTAAAACTGATTTGTACTACTTTGAATTTAAGGTACTGCACTTGGAAACCATTACCTGCTCACTGTTGCTCCTTTCATCACTTATCACTCCACACCCAGTGGAGTTGGAGAAAGGACGGAGAAGAGTGGTTCATGTAATGGGTAAGAGTTCCACACACAGTTTTTATTTACATACAGAAATATTTTCCATTATCACAAAAAATTAATGTATAAAGGCTTTCAGGCCAACGGCTGTAGTCTTTTAGAATTTCAGCAAATTACCCGACAATTTCTTGCAATCTTAGAATTGCTTTCACGTTTTTCCCATTTCTGCATGGCTGAATTAAACATTGGACATGTTTCGAAACTCTACTTTAGCAAGACGTGCTGTTTTGGGAACAAACATTTGAGAGTGGCAGGATTCCAGCTGACATTCTAAACTAGCAGATGTCTGGGCTGATTACGGCCCTCAAGGTCTGTTTGGAAGATCTTTTCGAAAGTGGTGGTATTTGACAGCTACGGTTCACGCTCAAGATTCTGTCGCTTGGAGGAGAACTCATCAGCTCCCAATCAAGTTACGCTTTAAGAGTCTTTGGACAGCCTTGAGACAAAAAAAAAGAGTTTTTTTAGTACCATTTTTAGTGCCATTTTTGTTGATACTTTAAGATCTGGCTCTATCTGACAGGAAATGAGTAACTGTCAAACTTGACACCTAACTTTTTGGCCTTTCTTGTTACTTCTAGAGGATGAATCTGGGGCTGTGATAGTCCAGACAGCTCCAGGAAAGGTGGTAACCCATCGAGGAGGTACCATCACCCTTCCCTGCCGTTACCATCATGAACCAGAGGACATTGATCTCAACCGCATTCGCATCAAATGGACAAAAGTATCGGATGCTTTCCAGTTTGAAGATGTGTTTGTCGCACTGGGGCAACACCAGAAGGAATTCGGGTCCTATCGTGGGCGTGTATCTCTTGAGCGGGTAGGATCAGGAGATGCTTCAGTGATAATCCATAATATCACCTTGCAAGACTACGGCCGATATGAATGTGAAGTCACCAATGACTTGGAGGACGATACGGGAATTGTGAATCTAGATCTTGAAGGTAAGGAACTGTTTTGGGTAGATTGCAAACAATATTTGACCTAATCTGTTGTTCCAAAGGTGTGGTTTTTCCGTACTACCCTTCTTCTGGGCGCTACAAACTAAATTTCCACCAAGCTGAGGAAGTGTGCAGAGAGCAGGATGCAATTCTGGCCTCCCATGCTCAGCTGCACAAGGCCTGGCTTGAGGGTTTGGATTGGTGCAATGCTGGCTGGTTAGATGATGGTTCAGTCCAGTACCCAATCTCCCATCCTAGAGACCAATGTGGCCGCAAAGACAGCCCCCCTGGTGTCCGAAACTATGGCTACAGGCACAAAGATGATGAACGCTATGATGCATTCTGTTTTACCTCAAACCTAAACGGTGAGTGTTTGCCTCACTTGTGTTTTTCAGTCTGTAAGCTTGTGCAACTTATTAATCTCATTGTATGCAGATAGACACCAAGGCAATACAGCGGACAATTAAGTATTTAGCACACGGCTGATTTTCAAGTTTTCCCTCTTACAAGGAAAGAAAAGATCTGTGTTTAATAACCCTCCTATCCTCCACTCATTACCTTTACAAAAGACACCCATCCACTAACTTAATTAATCACTAGTTCTTCTCTAAGCTGTCTATGGACACCAGAGACAAAACTGTAAACCAGCAAAAGGGAATCATGCTTGGTGAAAAGGAAACACCTGTTGGAGCAAATTACGATGACTGGAATCTCATTTGCTGCTCATTTTGTGAAAATCACTAGTGAGAAATAACCCAATATGTGACATTTGTTTAATTAATTTCAGGATTCTCCAGAACTAAACCCATTGGGAATTCTATAAAGGAAGCTAAACCTCAGTAGCTATGTTTCCATCCACCTATTTTAAAATTTAGAAAATGCTCATAAAATTTTTTCTTAAAAAATATGGGATAAACTTTGATAGAAAAACATATACCGAACTCATTGTTTTGATGTCAGAACTGGGGCACGATGGGGCGGCATTAATGGACTAACCTAATTCTCCCAGAATTGTCTTCACCAACTGCGTTCCCATAGAGCAGCCTCCAAAAGCGAGATGACATGACTGCGCATATAGTGTTTCGTCTACGTGACGCAAGTAAGTTATGTCAAAAAAGGGCCTTCTCCTAACATAGCAACTTTTCTTTAGATATTTGGCGCGCGTTTATCAGGAAGTGACGATTTTATTCTCTTGGACTCGTTAGATGGAAACGGTGCTTTATTCGCAAATATTTTATGCGATAGTCCAATTTCGCGCATAAATTTAATGTAACTAAATAACTCAGAGGCATCAGAGTAGACAGCTGGCCAGTACATTCATACCTTCCACATACGCTCACAAATCATAGAGGTCTAGATAACGAACTACCGAACATTAATCGCAAGGTGTTAAATGCCAGCTAAAAAGGCAAGCGGAAACATCCTGGTGTGCATGAGCCTTTAGGACAAATGATAATGTTTCAGTACATTGTATTTGAAAGAAATCCAACAAACACAGAGATTTAAATCAACGGATCAATTTCTGTGAAGTTCATCGAATCACATCCAATATCTTAGAAATCAACTTTGTGAGCAAGCAAGAAAAATTGGCTTGTCACAGATGAAGGTTTAATTGATTTTATCTTAAGGGAGAAACTGTTTTGTTGGTCATTTTTTTACAGAGAGCTGTGTAATCAAGTGGGTACACAATTGTGGCCCA
Source organism: Danionella cerebrum (assembly GCA_007224835.1). Taxonomy (NCBI): domain Eukaryota; kingdom Metazoa; phylum Chordata; class Actinopteri; order Cypriniformes; family Danionidae; genus Danionella; species Danionella cerebrum. The sequence continues at coordinate 3,417 of SRMA01024504.1, forward strand.
GTTCTCCACTTGAAGTCAAGTCATTGAGAGCCAAATGGCTTTCTTTTCAGCCCCAAGTGGGCTTTTAAAAATGACAGTTTGACCTGAAATCTTTATGGCTCAGGCAATTTTCAATAATACCCTACACTGACCAGCTGCTGGATATTTATTGAATGACCCAGTGGGAAATATGAGACAGTCACCACTCACATAAACAAACACAAAATCAATGGATGGCTTGTGAAAAACAGGTGGCGGCTTGAAAGGTTTCTTTCTTTCTTATTCTTTTTCGATTTCCATTCTGTCACCTCACCAAGACAAGTCTGAAGGAAGTCATTTTTATTGTTCCACGATCAGGGGAGAAATCACTCTTAGTAGCAATGGTCTTCATGGCCCTACTTACTTTTCTGACAGCGTCTGTTGACTTGTTTCTGTTGCAGGACGGGTTTATTTCTTGAAGCGTTTCAAGAAAGTAAACTATCTTGAGGCAGTAAAGGCATGTCAACGTGACAGAGCGGTCATTGCCAAAGTAGGGCAACTGTACGCTGCCTGGAAGATTCAACTTTTGGACAGTTGTGAGGCAGGCTGGTTGGAAGACGGCAGTGTCCGTTACCCTATAGTCAATCCTCGTAACCGATGTGGAGGCCCAGAATCTGGCGTCCGCAACCTGGGTTTCCCAGACAAGAAGTTCTGCCTCTATGGAGTCTACTGTTTCCACAGGAACACTGATGAACACTTAAATCAAGATATGAGTGAAACCACATCCAAATCATCTAACAGCAGTATAATTATTTGAAGATGGTAAGTGTTAGTACGACCATGGCTTCTATGATTGGCAGCTACGTCTGCACATGCTGTTCTATTGCGATAGCAAGCTGCATTTTCAGTTAGAAGCTATCTGTAATCTCACTGCAAGGACACTAGATGAAACATGTCTTTTGTACCCTGCATGCAAAGCAGATTTGTTTTTTCTCTGCAGTTCAGAGAAGAATCTGACAGGGAGAAACAATGCTATCGCTGCATAGCGTAGCTAGCTAGCTTAGCCTGCTAATTAAACCAGGTTGCCACTAAAAACTGATTAGCTTTGCTAACTATAATTCTAGAACACAAACACAAAAGATGATTATTTCAGATTTGTTCATTGGCATCGAAAGCAAATCCTTACAGCATGCTATTTTGCTAGCTAATGCTATATGTCAGCTCTAAAGTTTTTGCTTTACTACCTCTTAGCAACTGACAAATGTTTAGTATTGCACTTCATTGTCTAAAATGCATTTTGGATTAAAGTTATTTACCTGTTTTGCCTCAATTCTTCAAACGGCGGACCCTGTGTAGAGAAATCTCAGAGAGCACAAAGGTTGACCTCTGACAGGAAATGGGAAAGAGGGTCTGATGCCGCTGGTAACCATAGTGATGGCTGAATATGGCTTCGGCAAATTGCACTTAGCAATCTTGGATAAAAGCTCCCGGTGATGCAGTGCTTAGAGTCTAGAGTCTGCAAAAACACTCAGAAATTGTTTGTTGCTTTGCCAGGATTTCATAAGTGACCCTTACATTTCCATAGTAACAGCTATAATGAGGCCTCATTAGTTTCAAAGAAAAGCAAGTCATGCGATAAACGGCAAAAATTACGCAGCTTACTCTGATAGCTTTCATTATATGTGCAGCATGTCTGGTTGTGTTTAACAAAAGGTGTTTGGCTGCTTTTAAAATCAAAGTAAATGTAATGCTAATAAGCTAAAATATGTTGTGAATATAGCATGCGTTGAGTATTGAGCTGACCAAACACTTGTCTTGACCTACCTGCATTAGCTTTTATTGAATTGTTCGATTTGAATGGAACTGGCCTTCTAAGAACCGAGTGTGTCCTCTTGGGAAACAACTGAATAGATCTCAAAAATGTACCATTTGTTACTTTGACAAGAAAAAACAGCAAGTGAAAATTGAAAACGGGAACATAATGTTCTTGCCAGGAATGAGGTGTGAAATTATTTGTGCTTTGATACTGAATGTGAAAATGCTGTGCAGTAAGTTTGGCGTCCAGTAGCCGTGGAAAGCAATCTGCCTGCTTTCCCATCTCAACAAGGGCTAGCAGTATGCGCTAACAAACAAAATGGTTTCAATAGTCCCGTGGCTATCACATTTGGGTTGAACAGGAAAGCCAGTGATGCATGTGAAATTATTTAATGTGTTCTCACTGGGATCTCTGGCACATACAATATATTACCAAAAGTATTCACTCAGCTGCACTTAGACCCTTAAAATGACGTTACAGCCAATTCTTAAAGCTAGGTTTTTAAATATTAGAACATCTGCCCCTTTTGCAGCTATAGTAGCTTAATTTCTACTGGGAAAGCATTCCACAAGATTTACAAGTTTGAACATAAACCTATGACTTGGTGGCAGAAGTAGATGATGACTTATTTGCTTGGTGGTCGAACAGACAGCTGCATTCACATTAAACTCGACTCCAGTGAAAATCCCTGTGGTTCGGTTTGAGGAAGGTGTGAAGAAATAAAGAAACAAATAACAGAGAATGGTTTTTCATGAGAATTAAACTATTTAAACGGTCACACATTGCTGTATTCACAGGTACACTGCAGTCTTGTCAAGGAAATCTAGCCAAGAATCCTATACTATGCAAATAATGCTTTACAAGGTAATTGGCTGAGGGGTTTCAAACATTGATAGGCTCATTGCACTGGGTAATGAGTCTGTGAATTCCAAGGCTCTGCTTAGTTGAAGAGGCTTCCTGCAGTGAACAGCGAACATTGGCTGTTTGTTTATACCCTGAAAGCTTTGAGCAAGGATCCTGCTGATTTGGAAGCAGACGTAGGTAAAGATCAAGAGCAAGGACCTTGGTGTTTCTCGACGGCCTCCGATGAGAGAAATTGGATTGAAGTGGAAAAGAAGGGGCAGAAGGTTAATGCAACTGTTTGGAGCTTTTATTCACAGAGAGTTGTTGAAAAGGATCTTGAAACGTGTCCAAGGAGTAGAAATAACATATAGACTTAGAAGACATAACCTTGTACGGGTTTCTTTTCTTCCGTTCGGCGATTTCTCATCAGTAATTGTCAATTTAAACTTATTAGAGAAGTTTTAAGAGAAGATTTTGTGCTATTTTTATAAAGTCCACTTGTTTGGTGTAATAGATCATGAGCCACGGACCTACTACTTTTGCCAAGAACACATGCAAAAATCATCAAAAAAACCCCACACAAAATAAGAAAATAACTTCCTTTTACAATGTTACTAGCTCTGTTGTTATTCTTTATATAAGTAACAGGACTGAGTTTTTAGCAAATATTAGAATTAGCAACTGCACATGGTTATAAAACCAGGGAATTCTGCAAATTTAGTTTTTTACCAAATATGTGCATTTTATTATTTTATTACACTAAACAAATTAAATCTCTTAAGTAATTTGAGTACCAGGATAGCATTTTTTTAAACGACGCTCCAAGATATCACCCCAAATCATCAAATATGTAAATAAGAAACTGAGATAACTAACCTTTGCACTTCCCATGGGCTTCTAAAGATCCAAGTGATGCAACTCCCTGCTGAGACTTAATGGAAATTCCCCAGTTTTTCAGCAGGGGGATGGGTTGGGCCAACAGGAATGAGTAAAAAGCTGGAGACATGACTTCATTTTGTCATCAGAAATTATACATATTTGTGTAAATAAATGTATTTGAAACAAACATTATATATGGATTTACAAATAAACGCAAAAGAAAGTTTTTTTTTAAAGATCCTAATAATTATATTTTAGGGTGAAATGTAACATCAGAGACTGGGGACAAGCAAGAAATGCTATTGTTCAGTGTTTCATGTGGATCTTATCAATATTTAAAATATTAATTTTTAATTTGTATTGTCAAGATGGGGTCGCATTGTTCTGCAGCCTGAACCTAAATGTTTAATCTTTGCATGTATAGATCTTCAGCAACTAATAATCCACCCAAGCAGAGTTAGAAGCAGCATTAAAACTTGTAAAATAAAGCATGAAGGTTGAACACTCTCCCCGGAGTACAGCAGCCATGTCCAACTGGAATGAAACCAGAAGAGGATTTTAGTAGCAATCTCAAAGCTCCATGAAATTAAAATCCCAATCTACTGACAATGCACTAAGCTGCTTAATGAAGCAAAGTTCATGGGTCATCGACCATGGACCGACAACAAAGGTACACTGGCTATGTGCATTCCTCCTCGGCGGGAACCATATGGACGCGAGCAGAAGGATGTTTTGATTTTGTTTGCATTTTGCAGTGCTTAAAAAACCTATTAGTAGCTATAAAGGTTCAGCAACCATCTGCACAAACATCATTATCATCTTAAATACGGCTCTTGCAAAGGCTTAGCAGACCTTGTGTGGACTCATCAATTTACCTACTGCAATGATAAATGACTGGAGCTAGCAGTGCTAATATGATGGTTGTACGATGGAGGAATTTGAGGATCGTTGCCTCGAAACACTGTTGGTTGCAGAAATATATTCAGAGGCTTAATCCAGAAGAGTCTGGAAATGCAAAAGCTACTGGCTTCAGTCAGCGAAAAAATGCTTGGGAGACACGATTAAAAAAGATTTTAAGTCAATATTCAAAATACATTTGGATCTTAAGCAACAGAATTTGAAAATTGGTTTCCAAAAGTTTAACTACACACAAATATTTATCCGTTTTAATCAACGTGGATCAATGAAAAAAGCGTTTAACAAAATTACAATATTTCAAGTGGCCAATCAGTTTGCGTTTGCAGTTACAGCGTCTGTTTTGAAGTAAATAGGAATGACGCAACCCAGCTATTGTTTAATTCTGAGTTCAAATATAATGTGTAGATTTCAAAGAGGTTATTAGTTTTGATATGTTTTATTTTAAACGAACATTACAAAAGACACAAATTGCAAGGTAATTAAAATTAAAATGTGAGAAAATGCATGAGCCTAAATCGCTGCTATCAGTGCCATCTAGTGGTGAAAAGAAGGGATAACCCTTTGACGTACAATACCTGTGATATGGCTAGTGTTTTTCAAAGTTCTGGCACAAATAAACATAATGGCACAAAACGTTACATCACAACAAGTAGATACAAGTGGCTTGAAAAGGCAGCACAGTTGAATTTATCCCTTTTGGCCTTAAAGACCCTGAGAGAGAAACACAACTGCAGCCCCCTCCTCCAAGTTCAACATGGTTTTTTTGCTGTTGGCATCTTGGGTATGATACATTTATCAGTGGCAACTGTTAATATATCAGCCTCTTTTGCAATTACATTTTAAGAATTTACTCCTTATGGAAGGTGTCAATGATGGTCTTCTGCACATTCGTCAAGTTAACAGTCCTCCTCATGATTAAAAAAAATTGTAAATAGTTGACTAGAATGACCTACAATATTGAATATTAGCTTGAAATTGTTCAATGTGTGTAGTGTACTACTAAAACATACAAATTTCACTTTTTAAAAAAGATTATTGTTTGTCGCCACCAAACGCATCTGGCTAAAAATTTCACACCAAAAAAGATAGCTACAAACGAAAGTTAAAAAAAAAAGTTTATTTCAAATCAGTGATAACCCAAGGTCCTGGGGAAGAGTGTTGCATATGTGATTGAGATTTTTAGGATTGATAAGTATTCATCATGAGGCCAAATGAAGCAAGTTTGTAGAGTGCTCTAAGGTCACTTATATAAGCAGCAGCATTGCCCAAGCTGCCCTGAAAACAAATATACAATTCCTCAAATTCATGTTCCTCCCAGAATAGAAACTGGTTCAAAAAGCCAGAGCTGTGGTAAATCAGGAGAGTTTCTGCAGTTGGGAAAATGCCTTGGTCATCTAGAGACAAAAAAGTAAGTAGATTCCACAGCTTGATGTCTAATGAGGACACTCTGCCCTTGGAAGAGGCTAAAACATGCAGATCAGTCAGGCAGAAAGATCACCTGCTACAGCTGCGAAATTAAACAAGCCTGGAGTTTATTCAAACCACAGCTATGGCTAATCAATCAAAATTTAAAGATGCAGCGCATCGAGAAATTATATTATCCGCAACCTCATGTTCTCACCCCTTATTGTGTTTTTCAGATCGAACATTTCAATCCAATTTTAATTTCCATATCAAAGTTTCCTCTAAATCACCAGATCTGGGCCTTTTGGGATGACTGACTGATATTTCTAGTATAAAAGGCATGACGGTGCACATTTTTTCCCATTTAAGAGCAAAACATTCGACCTATTTGAGTTGAAACTTGCTTAAATAAGTCATTAGCTTTCTTTGCTCTTATATTATTTAAGACTCCAAGTTGATACAGGGACAAATTCTGTGATATTTACATGTAGATGCTCAGTGCGAGGATGAGACATGAAAGTCCTTGAGTCTGACGTGAAGAGATAAAGCAGAGGTAGTGCAGGATGCTCACTGCGTATGAATTATTCACCACACATTTATTTTAAGCCAAGGGACTTTTGCCCAGTGACGGATTAAAATAAACGAGGGGAATTTATGGTACATAATAATGCTGACTAGTTGGCTCATATACTAAACGTTAGTAAGAGTTAGAGGTAAAGCTACAATATGTAACAATTTCACCAGTAGAGGTCATTGTATTGCCACGGTCACACTGCTTAAAGTTAGCAAACTGGGAACGAAAGTCAATATCTATGTTTCCTAATCTAAATTTATCTGCAAAAGTGGGATGTGGCATAATATATTTGTGAATAAACACGTTTCCATCCCACAGGTCCAATAGAACAAAATTATTGGATATATCGGCAATTATTGGATATATCAAACAAAAAAAAAATCAGCACTTCCTGATAAACTTTTGGCAAATGTGAAAAGAAAAATAGTTGCTGCATTAAGAGAAATACTTTTTGTATACAACAACTTACTTGAACACATAGATAAAACGCAAGTCATGTCATCTTTTGTTGGAGGTGGTAGACAGCTTTTTTGGGAATGCAGCCACTCAATACAATTCTGGGAGGTGATCCTCCTGAACCACTTTGATGACAGACTTTGACACAGAAATTTTAGAATGACCAATTAAAAATGGCTATTTATAAAAAAATATTTGTGGATTTCATTTACTTTCGGTAGGCTTTAGTAAAACAACAAACAAGTGTTATTAGTGACACTGCTGGTTGTTAGGGGAACTGCAGGCAGAATTCTAAACTCTGCAACCTTTTGTATTCAACAAAGAAAAATGAAAGTCAAACCGTATTTGACAACATGGTGAGCAGATTTGATGAGAAATGCCACATAAAGGCGTTTTCTGGTACAAACTGCAACACAACAACACGGATCCCATCCAGTGTTTTAATTGACCACCTGTTCGGTAAAGAATCATACAATGACAGAAGTAGAATTCATAAGAACATCAATAAATACTGAATAACACACATGAACAGCATTCACAGAGCCCGTCTCAGTCATCCTTCCCTTGCCACACCAATTCTGCTTAGCATTGGAGCGCTAGCCCGTGTGACGGAGGACCCAGAGCAACAAACACATCCAGATTTATTTAATCGAAAGGAAACATGAATAAATAAATGCATAAATTAAAATAAGAAACCTCAAAAATTGAAAACAAAGTCTGTACATCACGGGGCTGAGGAGTGGTGTCAAAGGAAATCTTTAGCTTACAAGATTATTCACAGTTCCTGAAGCAGAGAGGATTAATTTACCACAGAATAGATAATGCTGGATTATTGATTAAAGGTGTTCAGAAAGAATACCTTGTGCTGTTCTTAAAATGAAAGTGAAACTAACCATAGAGAGATGTCAGGATTCAAGCAAAACACATTAGCTTGATGCTAATGTATGCTACATGCTGTGCTGAACAGAGGGAAGAAACTGGAGGAACCAATTGTGAATTTACAGGGAATTTAAAAGCTGGGGGAAAACATTTTGTTTGTTTTGCGAGTGTCTACCTCTCTTAGAAATGCTTGTGAATGCAAATATAAGCCATTTGATCAGCTAAGATGTTGCACAACTGGTAAAACTGAGTAAACAAAGAACACACGGGTGTAGCTAAGTTAACTTGAATTAACCATCCAAAAGAGACGTATACAGATGTGTAACAGAAGCACACTAATTATGTGCTTTGTAACAGAAGCTTACACAAAATTTAGTTATACCACACTATTCTAAAGGATTGTTAGCAAGTCGCTAACAAAAGCTAATAATTACTTCTGAAAGATGTTCTACGAGATTCAGGTAAAAACCTCCATCCAACATTTAGGTTGATTATGCTTTGGTTTAGATGCAAACATTCTATTTGAAAAGGAAAAACTGAAATGCACCTGTGCTTTGTATATCGGATGATGTAGCTAAAAGATGTAAACACAAACGGTGTACAACGGTGTCTCCTTTAAGGTCCTGTAACGAACACAAACTTGTGAATGAGGAAGTCAGCTGTAATGATCCACCAGACAGCCGGGAAGCAGTTTTCGGATAGCATTATGAGCCAAAAACAACTTTTGGGTTTAAAACCAAACAATAGAAGCACAATTTGGGTGAACAGGGAATGCTGGAGGTTCAGGTTAAGTATCCCTAAGCAGTTGTGATTCTTCAGTATAATCTAGACTACCTCAAGCAGCTCTGCTCTCTTTTTTCTCATGCTAATTCCTTTACTCAAAGCGTCCAATCATCATTTTTTTTTCAGCAAACGAAGATAATGCGCTAAAGAAATTCAGATGTGCTCTTGCTGAAGGTGATGATGGATGAGGTGTGTTCCTTATAGTGCTGATTAAACAGAGGATATCTTGCTCCTGTCTCACCTTCACTGCCTCAAACGATCATGCAAATGGGAAAAGGACAAGGTTAAACTCTTGATACGATGTTCGCTTTTTATCAAAACATGCGAATAGGGAAAACTCAATTTTTGGATGCAGCGGTCTTCACACGTGTTTTGCATGTGTTGCCCAATAAATCTGAATGAACAATTCATGCATACAAGGCTAAATAAGACTATGTTCGATGAATATAACTACAAATAGGTTGTGTAGCTAGTTTAACAACCTCTGGGATTGCAATTGCTCCATAGCAATTAGTCAGAACGTGCTCCACAAGAGAGTCCTGAAGCTGCCTCTCGCACATCTTAAGAAACCTGGCCAGAAGACTGATGTAAAGAGGTTCATTTTTTGTAACAAAGCTCACAATAAAAATGCCACGTTGCTGCCTTTATATGCTAGCCTAAGCTAAAGCTATTAGCACAATGGAGATGTTCTCACACTTCTAATATGGATTTTTAGGTTGAAGAGTTTCAGAAAAACTGACATTGATCAGCACAAATAGGTTAACATTCATGCAACAGCTGTTCAGAAATGAGGAATCTCAAAATGCAATTAGAATCCAAATCCGAATTTGGGTTTTAGTTTTTTCATGCCAAAAAGAATTATGGTACTGGACAACATGAAGTTTAGCAGGGTTCTTAAATTTTGATCAGAACCCTGAGTGAGATCCAACTGGGGATCGGGATGTTGGACTGACTGTCATTAATAATGGTGGAAGAGTTTCAAGAATAATTTAAATGTTTGCAATTAAAACGTACAGTATCTTTACTAGCTGGGTAAACTTTTAAAACTATGATGGTAGTAATTTTTGACAAAGACATATTTTGACAAAAATAGCATTGTAGTTTGTATACTATGCAACACAGATTAAAAATAGTTGTCATTTATCTATCGTGTTATTGAGTAGAGAACCCAATTCTGTGAATCTGCAGCTAACTTTTCTCAACAACTTTTGCCTGTTTGGGGTCCAACTGACCCAGTGGTTTTAAAAAAAAAAGACAGTTTTGACTGCATCTTTGGCATTTTACCAGAATACTAATGCTAACTAGATGTTTTTTTTTGTTTATTTCTTTAATGCTGCCTAAGTAATTTTAAGCTGCAGCTGCGTTGTGTCACTTTTGTGTCACTTTGATCACTTTAAAAAAAATCCCTCAGGAAGTAGACAACCAAGCGTCACTTCAAATAAAAATATTTACAAAACACTGATCAGATTAAATATTACACAGTGTATTTACAGATTTTAATTGTTGGGAAAGGTCCCGATCCAATCAAATAGGTCTCGGTGAAAAGAGGTACCTGTGTTAGATTTAAAAAAAAAAAGTTTCAGTGTTTTGGGATGTAACGAGGAAATGAAAGAAAGCCCTGGCTTTTGTTGGGAGCCGACGGGACAGAGAAAAAGGAGGAGCCCTCATTTCTGAGTCAGCTGTCGCAGTACTCCTTGAAAAACAGGACACGCACCTGGTAGAGAAAAAAAAGCATACGTTTGGAAAGCACACAGAGCCCAGAACACATCCGGCGTTTCAAGAACAGAAGCACTTCTCAACTAGCTCACTTCTGCTGGAGATTTCTCATTTTAACCTCCTGATCTTCAGTGCTGGCGGCATCCCGGCCTTGGAAATGTACCCATGAGCACTTTTAACATTTAACCTCTACGTGATATTACCATCTGGAATCTTTTGTTTTCGTTCTTATTCAACCCCCGGGAATCAATGCCTATGTTATTTCTTTCCTGCCTCTGCTACATCAATAAGCTAATTGCGGATGCAGCAGCGATAGCTTTTAAATCTACCTTGTCACTGGCAGCGTTTGATGTGGTGTAAATGTAGCAGAGTGCAATTAAGACCGGCAAGTCAAATCTCTTTTTCTGTCCCTCTAATTCTCTCTTTTTCTCTCCGTCAGGTTCTGACAGAGCAATTTCTCCTCTCTGGGTGAGAAAGCAGGAGATTGTGGCACGGACTCTTAATAAGCGGTAAAAGAACAATTCTACAGTGGTACGTTTGAATAATACTTGTCAAGTCCCTCAAGCAAAATTACTTTCATGGACTGCAATTCAGCTGACATTACAAGTGCGCAAAAATGTTATACGCTGCTTGCAGACAAAATTTTAACCATGAATTTCCATCTGCTCAATCAGCTGATATCACACAGAACTTATTTTTTCATCTTTCTGATACTCCACTTATTGTCGGTACAGTGGCATTCAAATCTCACAGATGCAAAGTATTTCAGCGAACGTGGAGGAAGACATATTTTGACAAAAATAGCATTGTACTTTGTCCGCTATGCAACACAGAATAAAAACAGGTGGCATTTTTTATTAAGGGGGTCTCTTATTGAGCAGAGAACTCAAATCTGTGAATCTACTCTTTAGAAAAAAGTGGCAAGATGGCTGACAAAATGACCAAAAAGTCCTAAAATGGTAAGGAATTTCATTAGTATTTGTAAAAATTAACATATAGGTCAGCAAAAGTAATGAAAATCACACAAAAAAGTACCTGTATAATGCGCCAATATTTAGCATAATGACATTAACGTTAACCAACAGACCAAATTTTCATTTGATTATGTTAATATGTTTAAAAGTTGCATTTGTTGATCCTTCAGAGCCATTTGGGTGAGCTTTACAGCTTCGTATGGGTGTCCCATTTCATAGAAGTATGTTGTCAACCCATCTTCTGGCTCTTGGTTTTTAGAGGTAAGTGCAAGTGAGAAAAATGAAATTCAGCCTAAGTCTGAAAAACATTTTGCTATGCTGTCCAGAACTCTGCTCGCTGTTGGAATTTTTCCCTCAATAATTTTCCTCTGATTCCATGCGTCTGATACAATGTTCTGGTTGTTTCTCCAGCTGTGCCCTTTTGTTGTTCAATACAGCATGTTAATGGAGTGTTGTGCTGTGAGTATCACATTGTGAATTTTTACCATGTGCTCCAACAGATTTACCGTGTGCTTATTAGCTGATCAGGAGCTAAAACTCTACACCTGTGCTCTGCTGATAGAAGTTCTTTGTCTCTTCCTTTATCTGCATACTTCTTCATGTAATATTTATTTATTGGAGATGCAGAAACTCACATAAATACTCTTGCCTTTTTGGCTCTGGTTTAAGTTTAGTAATCTCTGTTTGTGCTTTGAGTAAAGTTAGGGGTTTAGAACAGCATCAAAAATGAGCACCACTCCTCAAAACCAGAATACACCAATACTAAAAAACACAGTAAAAATTAAGCCTCACAAAGATCAAACCAACATCAAAACAACAAGAAATACTGCATGATGCTGAGCATTTCCTGTCTGTTTTGAGTCTGAATCCAATATTTACAAGCAGCACCAACCCACTCATTCAATGATCATTTATGTAAAAATATGACAAGCTACCTATAGTGAACTTTCCTCATGATGGAGCCACTAAAAAGAGCATTAAAAGATAAAAAGATCTAGGATGAACATGTTAAAAGTCCTTTTAAGGGTCCAACAGCGCCTCCGTTGATCATAGTGGGGATCAACCGAGCCAGACACAGGGGGAAGGTGAAAGGCCGTCAGATATCAAATATAAGGAGGTTTAGGTGAAAGGCTGGAGAAAAGAGTGGGGTTGTTTTTGGTTAGAAATGGCCATGCCCCTCTTGCTGACCTCGATGGCCTCCTGTGCCATGCCTCTTGTGCTTTCTGCGCTCATGATGAGACTTGTGGTGGTGGTGGTTGCGTCTGTAGCGGTGAGATCTCCTCGCTGAGGATATTAATACGCCATTAATGAACTGGTTTAGAATGCGGACTTCTTGTAATTAAATCAAGACACTCACACTTCGTACAGATGATCTTGGGTCTGTCCCATTTGCCATTGGCACGACACTTGATCGTGGGGATGTGACGCTGGAGGAAACCGTCACCACACTGGTAACGGACCACTGAGTGTATGTCATAATGAGAGCGTTTACGACCAATCAGGAAAGCATCGTCGACAGTGGGCGGGGCTCCACACAGTACTGCAAAACAAAGAGAGCGGTAGAATTTTCATAAGCTCTTTAAAATGATCAATAAATGATGGATTGTTTAGGTTGTTAGAAACCGGAGGACCCCGGTGACTACATAAGGCAAGATTGGATTGAAGGAAGAAATGAAATAATGAAGCTGAAGTCTGGAAATCCGTCAATTCTACTGCAATGTGAAATCTGTTTGGATAGACTCTGGAAACTGTTTTTCCTGCTGTTGTCTGACTCAGCTTTAAAATACTGCAGCTTGGTAGTAATAGGTTCAATGGCACAGGCTCACAGTGACATTTCACTAATGAAACCAGTGTTTCTGCAGCACTTCTGTCTGCTTTCATTAGGGGGCACTCTCTTTCAGAGCCCAAACTTGGTCAACCTCTTTGAAGAAAAAGTATGAGAGAAAAAGGCTGCACACTGATTCAAGAACTTGTAATACACCCCTCAAGTTTGGAGTGAAAGTAGATACTTTTGAGTGTCTGGCAGAAAAGTGTACATGTTTAGGGATACACCAGTGACGTTTGGTCAGGAAAAGAAATGAGGCTGTGCTCACTTGGAATTCTGAGAGCAAAAAAAAAATAAAACATTAAATTCCTATATTGTGTACAGTATATTTATTGTTAATTTAAATTCATAAATATTGTTTTTCAAAAAGGCTAAATTTCACATTTACCGTTAAGATACTATGAAGAGACGTGCAGTGAGGCAGCCGCCTACATAGCCTCACCTCGGACTGAGCAATCACTGTGCGTTGTGTGGATTACGATGGTTTTACTGTCTCTCTGTACGTTGCTTGTTAAAATGTTCAACCACAAACTGAAGAAAAATAAGCAACACTTCTACAAACAAGATATCACTTCCTTTTTATTTTTTCCAAAAAGGTGGACATTAATTTATAAGTAAAGGCAAGTTGATAATAATGTTTTGTGGCTTTTGTATGATACAGTTTGTTTAACACTACATGCTGTTTGGTTTGGTGAACAATTTATTTCTTGTTTATTTTCCCCCTTACTTCTGTTTGATAAGAATACACAATCTGGATATTTTACAATGTATTTTCTGTGATCATGCTTCACTTATTAGAGATTTTAGTATTGCTACCTTAGGAACGTTTTCATGTTCATTGAAGTCATGCTTCTCTGTTGTTTATCAAAGTCTTTGGTGATCATTGTTATGAGTGTTTCACGTATCAATTAAAACTATTTTTTCATGCAAATTTATACAGTTTTTACAAAAAATGACTTGTTGATTGGATAGTTTTCAGTTCTTTGTCCTGCATCTTAACAGAACCGGGTGATGTCAGATTGTTTGTGAAAGGGAACTGCCAAAATGACACCAAAAACCTGAAAATAAACCCTAAAGAAAAAAAGTTAATGTATAAAAATTAAAGTCCTTTTTGGTGTTGTGACCCTTTAAAGGCTGCCTGGTTTGCTTTTTTCACAGGATGTGACGTTAATCTTGCGGGTCTCGTGTAAGTACTGACAGACTCTGGCACTGCATCCGTACAGGAGCTAGAATTGATGAGACTGATGCTTTGTTGCATTTGTTTACAAGATATGCATCTTCTTTTCCCGATAAAAGAGGTTTGAACCAAGCTAAATTCACTCTTACAAAACTTTCGCCCCTGCTCTCAGCAGTTATTCCAGGTCTTCACAAGCCAAACTCTGATTCAGCAAGAAATCATAAATAAATAATAGATCATAAAATCAATACTCAATTCTGGACCGTCTGTGCACGAGAATCTCCAAGCTTAAGAAAGAATTCCAACTAAGCCATGCTTAAAAATGTATGAATATCATTATTTTTACAAGACAAAGAAAGGTAAAGTAAAAGACAACTACTGTCCTCCCCAAACTATTTCTTTTGCTCACATTCTGCACAAAATTGAGCATCTGCCCCAGCATCTATCACAGCTCACAGTGAGTTAAGATGATCACATAAAGGGTCACCATCCCCCTGAGACTCTGACATCTTACACTTCCAGGAAAACAATGCTCTGCAGAACCTACGCTGGGAAATTCGTCTGCTTAAAACCACTGCTCCATGACTGACTGTGAATGCAGCTCAGTTCTGCTCCGAAGGTGTTGTTTTATTGCATTTAGGTCCTGGTGGAGAGGCTCTGTGATCAATAGAAGTGACAGATTGAATGATGTGATGGCTCGGGAGGATGATGGACTAAAGGAGGGGAGCACGGCAGGTTGGGGAAAGTGGGATGAAAATGTTTCCCAGGTGGTTTTGCAAATGACAGCTGGCTCAGCTGGGTACGGGTGCCAGCCATCTGACTATTTGTAGCACATCGATTATAGCATGAGGGCACCCACCAGACTCAGTAATTGCAAACCTAGTGTTATTATGATGATGTGAACAAAAAAAAACTCTGTGTAATGGGAATTTGGACCCACAGGAGTCAACCGGAGAAAACCCCAGAATTTAAGCAGCACCTCTCACGTGTGGCGTTCCTCAGGGCTCTATACTTGGCCCTCTTCTTTTCTCCCTGTATATACTTCCTCTTGGATCTATTTTCAGAAAGCATGGTGTCACATTTATCTGCCGCTAAAACAGGGAGAGGTTTCTTGTTTAGACAAACTTTTAGACTGTATTGCAGAGATTAAGGCGTGGATGTCATGGAACTTTCTCAGCCTGGATTACGAAAAAACTGAAGTCATGTTGTTCGGCCATTGTGATGCTTCCAAAATTCATGTGGATCTGGGTTGTCTGAGTCAACATTTGAAACAAACAGCCACAAATCTGGGGGGAAAAATGGACAGTGGTCTGAAATTCGATGTGCAGATCAAGTCCAGTTTTTATCATTTACGACAACTAGCCAAAGTCAAGCTATTTTTATCAAAACATCACTTTTAGATTTTAATTCAGGCTTTTATCTCATGTAGACTTGACTACTGTAATGCACTTTATGTTGGGCTCAGCCAGACGCTGCGGTCTCGTCTGCAATTATTTTAAAAGGCTGCAGGCCGATTTTTAACAGGTAACAAAAAATGTAAGCACATCACTCCAGTTTTAGCTTCCATTCATTGGCTCCCAGTGCATTTTAGGATTGATTTTAAAATTCTTTTATTTGTTTTTAAATGTCTTAATGGCCTCGCCCCACAGTATCTGTCCGACCTATACAGCTATACACTCCCTCACGCCCTCTCAGGTTGGCAGATCAGTCTCTTTTTTAATAGTCCCACAAACAAAGAGGAAATCTAGAGGTGATGGTGCTTTTGCAGTCGCTGCCCCCAGACTATGGAACAATCTGCCCCTGCACATTAGACAGGCGGATTAACTTTTAAATCCTCTTTGAAAACAGACCTTTTTCCCCTGACTTTTAACTCAGTCTGAGATGTTGATTTTACTGTTTTATGTCTTTACTTGCTTTATGTTTTTATTGTTTTTTTTTTTTATCTTCATGTGTATTTGTGGACAGCACTTTAGCCAACTAGGTTGATTTAGGTTGATGCAAAGAATCGGGAATTTAGTTGGTTCCATTATAAAACTCTCCATGTTAAATCAATATTCCATTTCATTTTAACACATTTCACACAATAATACCGAAAATCAATCAAACAAATGTTTTAGGGCTCAATATAAAAAGGTTTCCACTTAAAGCCAGAGTTTAAAGTTAACCCAAGTCTTTCTGTGGCAAGTATTCATCAAGAACTAGGTAACCGTGCCCCATAGGCTTGAATGGGTTTTAATTATAAACTGAGCTTTATAATAAAAACGGAGGTCACAAATTCAAATGAAAGTGCGAAACGCTTTCACAGGCTCCCCAGGGCTAGTCCCTCACATATCAAACTTCTTGAGGGCTTTTCTATTATGGCGTTGTTCGGTTGGCCCCAGTGAACTCAAGGTTTCCCTTTAAGTATAGCCAAAGCAGACGGACCCAACGGACTTCATACCCTCCGTCTGCTTCATATGTAAATGACCAGATGAAACGAGTCTAATGAGTCCACAGAGGTGTGGGTGAAGCAGACTGTGTCGGAGCCAGACAGCGAAAAGTGGTAGAAGAGCTCTAGTCAAATCCATCATCTCTTGATGGAGGCTTTGAACACACTGCCATCATCACATCCTCAGACCGAGATGAGTGACAGTTATTGTTGAGGTCATTGTCTGATGGCAGAAGACGTGAGGGGAATTGGCAAAGGGGGTAGGGCTGTAAATGAAACTGTAACACTGACATGACAAGATCGGAGTGACACAAAAAATTGTATGAAATGGAATGAATTTGGAAAAGGGACTTGGATAAAGAATGGGTCGCACAAAAATTAAATGGCAGGGAAACGCCCACTACATCTACTGAAGATTTCAAGGAAGATATCTACTCGTCTTCTATTTCACCACACAACAAATCACTAGACTTTCCATGAACCGAATCGGAACTTCCAGCTGATCACAAATCTGGCCACAAATCAGAATTCTGGTTGGTTTAAGTGAGCCGGTTCTTTTGATTCTGCTCCTTCTGAATAAAACAATTCTTTGGCATTTTTTGTGTAAGTGTTTTATCTATTTTTTTTACCATAAAAATGTACGTATATAGACTAACGCCGCTCCCTACAAGGGGGGCACCATTATACCGTTTGCTCACAAGAAAAAAAGTTAATCATAAACAAATGTTTATATTGTTGTGTTTATATCTGTGTGTATACTATATTTAGAAATATTTTTTAATCCACCTTCTCATTGATGCGCTGGTCCACCTTAAAAAGATGTAATGCCTCCGTCATTCACGCTACTGAAGGAGATCTGCTAATGTCTTGTTCTTGATTGGTTTATTCTTCATTATTCATACGTTTGGAGTTTACGCGAGCGTCTCTTTTCAATTACAAACTTTGAACATTGCGTGTGATGTTGTGAATTCACAATGCACTCGCTCATCAAGTTCTAATGTAAACGTATTGTTTTTCTTTAACAAGTGTCTGTTCATATCAGTTAATATGAATCTATTAACCCCAGAACATTTACACATTTAGATGACCTGTTTATTGTGTTTTGGGGTTCCACTTCTCGTTTTGTCTCATGGATGAGTTCGGAAACTCTTTACATAATTATAGTAAGTATTATTGACTGTCAGGAACCAAAATTGACAGAATATTTAATTGTCACATTTTTTAGTTATTCCATCCTGAACTTAGTTTTTTTTTAATTGAGTAATTGTGTATTGGGCAAATTTTCAGGTTTTTACTGCATACATTAAAAATGTCAATAAAACGTTTTATTGATGGTCAGAATCCAAATAATAGGAATATTTTAAAGAAGCATTTTTGAGTTATTCAATACTGAACTTGGCTTTTGGAAGGAAAAATGCATTTAATGTTGGGTGTGTTTCGGTGGCACTGTGGTATATTTCAGCTTAGGGCACTCAGCAGCGCCATTTGTAAATACATAGTACAGTTACTGGATAGAGTTCTGTTTTCCACTGGAAATCATGCAATTATGGGATTGAAATATTATTAGTGCTTAAATTGAGGTCCTGGAGCACCAAGATGTGTCAAAGGGAGAGAAAATGTCCTTGTTTTGGAATTTTTTTCTCTACTTTTGAACAGAAGTTGAGCATAACATTGAAGGTGGTAATGATATTTTTTTGTTTTTTACAACAATATAACCTGCATGTGAACCATAGAGCCTTTTAGAGTGAAATTATTAACCATTTTCTGGTCAAAGGTTTGGATTTGACGCTTTGCAGACGGTCCCTAAGCACTCTTGTGTCAATTGGCTGCACTTACACTGCAACAATGTGTTTCAGAGAACTCTGAGGAAGACATATTTAAACAAAAATAGCATTGCTGCTTGTCCGCTACATAACTCTGATTAAAAAGAGATGTCATTTGTCTGTTTAGGATGTTTGGGTCTCTTGCTATTGACTAGAAAAAAATTAATTTGTTAATCTGCAGCTCTGCTCAGCGCGGCATCGTTCCCAGAAGATCTGCCGAATCGCTTCATAGAAATAAAACAATGACAAAACTGATAAAATGAGATGGTCCCGGTCCCAACCTGCAAGGACACAAATTAAGTACTGTATAATAACCACAGGTTTTGGAGATGTAAGATATTTTTGGCGGGAAGATCAAGTCCCAATTGGCTCTTACTCATCAAAGGGGGTCATCCAAGTTTCTTGCTTCCTCCTGCAGTCATCCTGTCTATAGTGCTATGAGAATATAGTGACTCTAAGTGTTCTGTGAGCATTTGGATGGGGCCTATGATTGTACGTTGGGTTCAGATATTATGTGTTTTAAAAGCCCCTCCCCTTTTTGCACCCATCATAACACTTTTATAATGCCAAGCAACCTCAATCTCCGGCTCA
This sequence comes from Danionella cerebrum, assembly GCA_007224835.1. NCBI lineage: Eukaryota > Metazoa > Chordata > Actinopteri > Cypriniformes > Danionidae > Danionella > Danionella cerebrum. The sequence continues at coordinate 22,461 of SRMA01024504.1, forward strand.
ATCAACACAAAATTGCCATATTCCAGTGCACTATACAATCCATATTCAATTGGGTTTCACTTCAACATTATGTAAACATTATGTAGGCACCCCTGACAACTATCTTCAGGCGCTTGGGCACACCTGTCATACACTTTTGGAATAAATCACTCAGTTCCTTTCAACTCCTCTTGACACATTTCAGTGCAAGTCTTTCTGTGCGGAGAGCCATCATTAATGCAGTTCTACAGAACTAGTGTCTCCTTAGCAACTACAAAATACCTGTTGAAAAACTTGTATAAACATGCTAACAATGATTTTTGTATGTTAATTACTCAACGCATTTCTAAACTTAAATTGCCACAGACTTAAATTGAAGTTGACCTATTCCACTGAATGGGTGCCATTTATGTCCATGGAACTTTATATGTATAAATAAACATTAAAATTTCTTCAAAAATACATTTTATTATTAAGCAAAATGTACTACATATTATTCTTATTGCAAATATAAGCTATGACATTTAAATATCTATGACATTGATAAAATCCACATGAAACACTGAACAAAAGCATTTATTCTTCTTTAGTCTTTGACGCTAATCTTTACCATAAATTATAAAGATTAGGATCTTTTAAAAAGAACCTTTCTTTTGCGTTGATGCATAAATCCATATATATGTTTGTTTCAAATATATTTATTTACACAAATGTCTTTACTTTTTTTAGATAAACAAAAAACATTTTAGTCATGTCCCCAGCTTTTACTCTTTACTATTACCCTAACCCCTCCCCCTCGTGAAAAGCAGAGGAATTCCCATAAGTCAGCTGGAATTTGCATTACTTGGATGTTTAGAAGGCCATGGGAAGAGCAAAGGTTCTCTCAATTTATTATTTAAATATTTGATGATTTTGTGATGAAATCTTGGAGCGTAAATTGAATAACACTGTCCTGCTACTCAAATTATTTCAGAGATTTAATTAGTTTAGTGTAAAAATGCACATAACTTGATTATAAATCTAATGAAACATTTAAATAAGTTTCTTAAGATGGACCAGTACCCTTTTGGAATACTGGAGTATTTTTTAAAGTAAGAATAATGGCACCCTTTTGGTGGAATGGCCCAGTTACTTTGACTATTTACTGCCTCAAATCTAAATTTAGTGTAGTGTAGCCAATAACAGCTTTTCTTTCTGAGAAGTTGGCAACTGTGTTGTGTTTTTTCCTACCGCTAGACTGAAAACATAATGTTACCATCCAACAAATTTAACTAATAAAAATCATTGCCATTCTAAATTTTGCTAAATGGTTAAGCAAGCCGTTAGCAAGCTAGCATATTAGCACAGCATTGCTTGACTAGAATGAATTCATGTTGTACACATGTTTGCTAGCATATTTGCTTGCATTGCCAATATGTGTTACATATGTTACGAAGCCCTCAGGTAGTTAACAGGCTTTGCTAATGATGGACCAACAAAACTAGCCAGTAATCTGTACTCTGCATTTGCACAGTTGAAAGTGTAAGGATATTTAAAACTAGGATTTTCAACAGAACATGAACATGAAGTTACCAAAAATGAGGTCAGCACCACAGGAAGCAGTATGTCTGAGTAGGTACAGTATTTGTCCTCTTTTCCTTCATTTCTCGCTCACCTGTGCCTTTCTTGCAGATGTAGGGCAGGTTGTAGTTGCAGGGCACATCGTTCCATTTGCCGTTCTCATGGGCGATCATCACTACACAGTCTTCTCCACCCGCAAAGAAATTATCTGGCTGGTTCTCCCTCCAGTTCTCATATTGCTGCAGGAGGAACGGGTTTATTGCAGGGTAAATTCACCCTCAATGATTTACCAGGTGCTTCGTGTACTGACTTGAAAATCCATCGTTTAATAAATGAGAGTACTCTCACTGGGTCTGATGTAATATAACTTATTATGTTCCCAAACGCTTTGCAAATGTGTGCATCTAGGTGCATAATTTAGCTAATCATGTAGTCTGCCATTTCAACTGGGATTTGTTTAAAGTATTTAATTATACTGAGTGTGTCCTAGAAACAATGGTCAAAAATACTGTTTTTAAACAAATATTTCAACAAAATACTAATTTGGCACATAGAAGTGCAAGTCAAGATATTAAAAAGTTCTGATTTTCCATTATAGATTCATTTTTATTAGTTTTAGAATTAGTTTTATTTTAGTTATTATACTTTAGATTGTAGGTGAGGTGCTTGCTTAAAAAAACAGCAAAAATTGCATTTACAAATTACAAATTTACAAACATTTATTCTGATATTTCCCACAACAACCTGACAGCCTTAATTATATATTTTGATATAAGTGGGATTTTTCTGAACAGTTCAGCATAACAAAAGCACCTACTTTTTTTAGAACTGTCAGATTGTATAGGAATCCCATATAGGGCTCTGCCGCTTTCTTCCAACGTTTTTCTTCCGCATTTTGCTTGGTGGTGCGGTGAGAACCCATCACGTGTCAAAACTGTCAGACTAAGGGATGATACATTTCACATCACAAAATGTGTGAATTAATTGAAAAATGTAAAAAGTTTTTGAATTTGCTTTGATCTTTAACTTTTAAAATAAACCTGACTGATCATTAATAGATTTCACAGATAGTGATCCCTCACTATACAATATATATGTTAATCAGTTCTATTTACATTAAAGAAACATCATGCATATTTCACCACTAGAGGTCATATTTCGAAATAACAGAGTACACAGAGCTGGGACAAAAAAAGACGATTGTCACTATAGATCAGTGGTTCCCCACCAGACAAATAATTTCTAGAATTTCTGTTTTATTAATTGTTATAGACTGAAAGGTCTTTTATTTTGAAAATGAACATTGTATTGATTTCAAAGGTCTTCTATTTAGAAAAATGGATGGATATGTAAAGACATATACAAGGAGACTAAATAGGGAAAATTTGTAACATTAAAAGGCTGGTCCATTACTAAACCAGTTCACTGTGCACAAAAGGTTGGGGACCATACTACAAATGCTTGAAGTCATAGTTTGAATCTTCAAAGCACTAAACAATCTATTGTTGTAAGGTAAACTGTGCCTGTCTCACCAGATCCATGTTGTCAGTCCATTGAAAATCCTCTTCCACCATTCTGTCATTCAGACCAATCCACGTGTTCTCATGGCTCATGCCTGTTTTTAAAGAACATAAACGGAGGTCAGTAATGTTATGAACCGTTTAAAACCGTAAAAAAACAATAAATCTTCTCCTTTACTGTGCAGCCTGCTTTATGTCTCCTCTAGGGCTACTGTGTTATCACAATCCCTATCCGTTAGTTCCCAAGGTGCATTGTGAGGATATTTTTTGGGGGGGTCTACGTGTAATGGAACTTCAATCATAGGGTAACTGATTAATATCATTACAGGGCCCATTAATCCTCCTAATGGCGATGCCCTCTTTATTGCCAGGGTGGAGATGTCCATTTTCAAGGCGATTAAACACAGTTTTTGGTGAGCGCAGTGTGTGGAGAGACAGCACGGAGCCAGAGGCCACACTGAGAGCCATTATGCTGAATTTAGGCTTGATTGTAGAGCCGCCAGACATAATGTAATCTGTGCCATGTGGGAGGTCAGCCATTTTGACATTTATCTGTGTTGTGGCTTGCAATTAAAGAATCTGGGGTGTGCAAAACCAGCCACTTGCGCAAAATGTCCCCTTTTGTTTAAACGAGCTGTTACTTACCATTAATGAAATCCTGTTCTTGTACTGAATGGATGCTAGCTAGATGACCATTGTGCTCCCTGCAGTCCTTCTCGGCGTCTTCCCACGTGTGCCTGTGGGTGAAATACCTGTAGCAGTGGCCGTGAAACTTCCTCCAGTTGTGCTCGCAGCCCTCCGTGTCTGCAGTGAAACGGTAAAAGAGAAGGGGGCTGAAATTTCATTGTATTTGTGGATGAGAAAAGTTTTTGATTGAAATTTGACACATCACGGCCTCTGTTTGTGTTTCACACTTTCCCGCGGTACATTCTGTTCCTCTGCCCTAGCCTCAGCCAGCTCCCATCTGCATGCTAAACAGAGCCTCACACGGGCCAATTTGGAGTAGCCAATTTCCCAACGTCGCTTTGAATTTGCAGGGAGCAGAAAAGATGAGGAACAGCTATAATGTCCACATTCCAGTGTACAAAGGCACCCTCTCCAAGAAATACTGATAAAACGTTCGGAATCTTCCCAGATGAGCTACACTTCACATGGGTTAGGGAGAGCTTGTTCTTTCAGAGCTTGGTTTGGCTTGGCACCTCTATATCTTTTTTATTATTGTCCTTTGAAGAGATGAAGATGTATTTTTCTAATGCCAAACTGCTTATACGCATATCCTTGGAGTGACAAAGCCACGAGTGAATAAATCTCAAGGAAAGTCTGCAGAGCTTAGTTAAATTTAACATTTAGTAGCATTTAGCCGTGTGTGAGATTATCTCTGCAACTCCTGCTTTTAACACAGAAACATTCTACAAGTAATGTATGCTAATCTTTCGTTCAGTTTCACTGTATTAGTGTATCTTGGTGTAATGAAGCATGCTGTCTCTGCAAAATATGTGCCAAAATATGCACAATTGAATAATTCTAACAAGTACAAAGAAATATAATGCTAATCTTTACCCAACTTTGTTATGCTAACGCTATGCTAATGTTACGCTAAACACTGGAATGAAAACTTTTCACAACAAATGAAAAAAACCTAAATTTTTCCAGTAAAATGTGTTTTTTTTAATAGCACAAAAGTGGTTTGAGGTTGAAAATCTGAAATGTAAACTTTCATAGTGCATCGCAGTCACCTAAACATAAACATTTTAAATCCAAATTTCAATATTTAAAAGTTTATTTAAAAAAATAAAAAAAAAATTCCGCATAATGCAAAAACTCCATGGTCATTTTTTCACAAAACACTCTAAATCCAAGGCATCAATATAAAATGGTTCAAAATCATTTCTGCCAGGTAAAAAGAAAAAAAAAATGGGAACAAAAAGTAAAAATTCGAAAACGTAATTTTGAGATACCTAACCCTAACCCTATATTAATAATCACTTACTTGGAACGATGCAGTTCTTCACACAATTCTTACTGGTTTGCCTATTCAGAAAATGTCCTTAAACTGTTAATCTATCCAATGTGTTAGACGTCAGCAGGCCAAAAGTCAAAATTCTGACTTTTTAAGTTTTCAAACTTTTCACAACAATGTTAAGTTGAATCAAGTGGCTGGTTCTAGATCAGATCGGTAAAACCGGGTCAGAACCCAGATGCAGATATTGCACGCACTGCTCTGAAGCGTGGAGTTATCTGCTGCCCACTCCAGTCTCTCCTTTCACCTACTGGTGACTTTGGGAAGTCTCTGATGGACTTTATTGAGTGTGATCAGCTGAAAAAAACTTTCTTCGATCTTCTTTGGTTTAATGGACCTAGTGTTGTTGTGAGACCTGCAGATAATTAGCCACGGGCGGTTCTCCCAATCATCCATGTCAGACCTCCCCCTGTCTGATCAGTCTGATCTGTTTCCCAAACGACAACAGCAAAAAACCCTCCACCTCTCCTTCACCACGACATTTTCCGTTTTAGCATGCACGTGTGCATGTGGGGAGGTCCTTCGGGCTTCTGTCTCTCCCTGGACTTGAAGCCCTGCTTCGGACAGCTTGCCTGGTGTACAGCTAGAGTAACCAAGGCTTAGTTGATGGAGGTATGCACTTGTGAATTGCAATTCATGAAAACACTCGAGTGGCATCTATTGTGGTTTGAAAAAAAATATATATGGATCTGTGGACTCCATTACACAGGAAGTATTATTTAAAAAAAAATTGATTACAGGCTTTTCAAATGTTAACACAACACACATCAGATTTGGCTCTTTTTTTATCGTTTATCAAGTTTTGGAACCAAACTCCTCAAATACAGACCTAGATAAAGAACAATTGACCTTTGAATACCCCTTCAATATATCCAGTTACCCTTTAACAAAGATGTTTAGTACAACGTTTGAGGACTCCTATATGGAACCTGTGCCAAGAAGTTCAAGGCTGATGAAGGAAAAACTGTACGGAACAAAAGAAACAAGACTCTTTCAGACATCTACTCGGGTACTTGAGGTGCTTTCTGATGTCTACTGAGAAAATAGATGGGTTACTTTTCATTTCTGAAGTGGCTTGAGCGAAGGCAGTCATCAAAACTCCCTACAGGAGGATCAAGGGTCTGTCCAAGGTAACAGCTATTCTTTAACATTTAGGAACAATAGTTCTCAATACACAGGCTGCTCAACACATAATATTTATTTCTACTTTCTGCTCTATTTCTTTGTGTTTTTAAGATTTCTGGGGGGGCTTTTTTGCCTTTTATTTTGAACAGGCTATAGAAGCGGATAGAAGGATGGGGAAAAAGGATGGGTTTAAGGTTCGAAACCACGTCGCCCTGCACAACCGTGCAAATATGTCCAGCGCTGCGTTCACTACAACACTGGGTCGGACTCAGTTCTATTTCTTTATTCTATAAGGGAAAGTCATTTGATAACATTAAAGAATTTTCTGTCGAGCACATTCTGATCACTTCGAGAGACTGGAGACAAACAAGCTTCTGCATCCACTCATGAAAGTATATTATGATACAGTGGGAATTCATCCAAACTGGTGCACTCCAACAGAGCTTGCTCTCTTATCTCCAGTCTCAGGAAGAATAGAGATGCTGGAGGCATTACAAGCCACAGTGGCATTCCTTGGCACCCAGCCTGCAAAGAAATCGGCGGTTGTCACCAGTCCTCCACCTGAAAGCTTTCCCTATAAAGCCTAGTGGGAGTTCCAGTGCTTTGATGGTGTTCAGTGAAGATGATTTTGCTCACCACAGGCTTCGCTTACATTATCCTCTACTGGTTAAACAAATTGAACAGCAAATATTTGCTGAAGAGACCTGTGGAAGAGCAGCATCCTTGTGATATCCTCTACAGGTTGAACCTCTACATAACCCAAACCAAAGAAGGTAGTATGATCTGTTGCTTCGTCAGCTTTTTCTGCTTTATTTGAGTCAAAATTGAATTATAAATTGAAGATACCAACAGCTTATTTATCTGAGGCTTATACTAATTCACTTGAAAATGGTAAAGAGCTTTCAAATTAGAGATTTGGTCATTTATTTATGAAAACTCTAAATTAATGTACTAAAATAGGGTACACAAAATTGTCCCTTCTTGATAAACTGGCGCCAACTATCAAAAGAAAAATGGAAGTTGCTGCATTAGGAGAAGACCTTTTTTTCGTATGTAATAGCTTACTTGCGTCGTAAACAGGGCGCAGTCAAATCTTGCTTTTGGAGGCGGGATACTGCTTTTTGGGAACACAGCCGATCATCCCCCACCACTTTAATAGACTTTAGAGCTTTTACAATGACCAAACCAACATTTCAGATGTTGTCCAATGAAAATGGTCTGTTGGTTAGTCCATTAATACTGCACCCCAGTTCCAATAGACATGTCACAGTGTTGTGTAAACGACACTATTCTCCTATTGGATGTTTCTTATGAAAAAAGTTTGTAATTTGCATAACATTATTTTTTTTCAACTCAAATGTTTTTAATGAATCAGTTTCATCTAAAGTTAGTTTGAGTACGGGGAACTTTTCAGGTTTACAGTGTAGTAAAAAGTCTGGCCAAGCCTTTCTCCAGCTGCATTTGAACACATAACATCCATTCATATTCCCCAGTCATTTCCACTGGCTCACAGCCTTGATTGGGAAAGTAAAAAAGGGGGTAAAAACCATCATGCTGTGATTTTCTGACAGAAACTCAGTGAATACTTGATTTGTCTGCTTCAGTTCACCTTGCAGAGATTATTATCCATCATAAGTATGCTCTCCTAGGCCACAAAGCTCTCTTGATCAGAACAAAGTTTTGGGGTATAGACATTTTGAAATAACTAAGCAAAAAGATAAGACTCAGAGTGCTATTTGTTTTTATTTATGCGGCCCAAGAGCTCAAATGAGTTTGACACCCCTGCCTCACAGACAATAAACAGATCTGTGATAAAAAGCAAGGGATAAGGCTTTAAAATTTATAGAAAAAGAGAAAAACAGTAGAAAACAGTCACTAAAGGCATTTTTTTGCCTGGATTTAAATCTGACAAAAGTTTTAGCTCATTGAATCTCTTCTGGACGCTAGTTGCTGCTTAGCAGTTCCTAGTTCAGTGTTAAATGCACAAAGAATCTTGTTGTAGATGTAGATTCCTCCATTTTTGCTCTGCTTTTCGGCACATTTTTTTCATACATTGTACTTTTGTCAAGTTTCTCCAAGGTGCTTCTCTCTGACTCTCACAGGGGCAGAATAACTGACTCAACCTGACAAAAGATGGTGGGTATAACTGCATGGCATCTGTGTGATTGGAACAGAACGTGATTGGAATTTAATGCGTACAACTGAGTTTGTGGTCAGTTCTGAAAACAACGATGAGCATAAAAACAAAACTCTTTTTAGGTCAACAGTATTTAAAATATATAATTTTAAGGGTTCATTGACTCAAATGTTTTGAGGTAATTGGTTTCCACAAAAGTTTTGAGTATTTTCAACCAAAAATGTGTGTTATACTGTTAACAGATTAAAAATGTAGCTGCTTTCAGAGCATTCTGAAAGGAACTAGTCATGATTTCAACACTAGACGTCTATTTCCAGCTCATTAACCTTCCTCGCACATTTGAGAAAACAAACACTTGACTGTGAGAAAGGGAATTATTTGCACCGACTAAATTATCGAAAGAAGAGAACTGTGAAGGTGCTTGAATCTACTGTTTGGGCCACAAGCTGATTGTTCCCATCTACTCTCTCTCTCCATTGTGTCCCTTTATCCAAAGGCACTCTCTTTTAATCTCTGAACAAATATTTGGGTACAGGTTTAGGAATAGAGTTGGGATTAGAAGATACAGAACCAAACAAGAGGCCAGTATTAACATACTCAAGTGGCATGGAATACGTTTTGCAGTGTATTTCACAGCACTGGGATTAATGAAGCATGTCGTGACTAATCAGCTTTTTATTCAAGTCCTAAATGAATTGTGCTGCACGAGAAGAGGAAGATTGCTGCATACCACTAAAGTGCTCCAATCCTTATGTTTTGGGAGCTTATGACCATTGATCAAAGCATATTATACAAAAAAAATCAAATTACAGGTAAAAAAAAACCAAAACAAATATAGACCAATGTAAACCGTAAAAAGGTTTCTGGGATTTCCAACTTAAACCAAAAGAGCAGCTAAAAACATTGAATTATTCATGCCAAGTCTGTAAGGCCTCATCCAATAATTTTGCTTGTTTATTTATTTAGCAGGAGTAAATACTTTTAGCTTGTCTTAGTAAATATTTAAAAATTGTTTAATGTGTAAAGATATGAATCCGGATAAAATATTCAGATTACCATAGACAAATGGTTGCTCATGTGATTTGCACTTTTACATCTGGCTGCTTCCATTTCTCTCTTACTGAGTCTCTCTGAGTAGCAACTTATTAAAACCTTTTACAAACTGATTGTCCACCATGAAAGTCTAGCCCTCTGTACCAGCTTCCTTCTGTTACAGTAACCTCTTTAAACCTTACACACATCTGGGTCACGGCACCAAAGTGAGTTGTCCAAACAAAGATGCAATCGATGGAAATCAATCAGGAATGTATTTATTAGGGTTAGGGGAGTGAACCAACACAACTTCTACTGGTTGCCAGTTTAAACAATACATTTAATCTGTTCCATTCTGAAAGTGAGGAACTCATGTAATGTCACTGACTGGTGACAATTTATCAGTTTGATAGGAACCTCTTTGCACGATGACTGCCAGTCAAAATTAACGTTAAAATTAAAACATTAAAATTCTGTATATTTATATATTTATATATGTATATATGTAATCTATATTTCTTAACCCTTAGAAGTCTGGGCCTTTTTGAGCATTTTTCTATTTTACTGCTTTACAATATGCTCTAATAAATTAACTTTTTAAATAAATTAACAACTCCAGCTTTTTTTTTGTACAAATATTTTTTCCATTACACAAAGTAGAATTCTGTGTAGTAAATTTTGTCATCTTTTTACGCCTAAAAAGTTATAACAAATAGTGTTGAGACAAACCCCCCCCCCCCCAAAACAGACAAAACCTTATATACTGCTCCATTTGTGGAAGATTTTTTTTAAAAAAAGAAGAAGATAAAAGAGCCCTAATGACAGGTCTTCTATTTCCATGGGTTATCCTTTCTTTTTACCACGAGATGGCACCATTGGGTCTGTTATATGAAACATACGTTAATTTAGCTCATTTTAATATGATAACTTGGCAAATTATACGTCAAAACTCTTTTAACATTCGTGTAAAACAAAGATTATCCAAACTAATAAACTTTTTTAACACACCATATTTGAATTATATATTTGTAATGGCCACACACATTTCAGGGACTTCTAAAGGTTAAGGGAACATTAACAAACTCTCCTCTTGTATTAAGGTTCCCATAGTATTTCCAGATTCTTTTATATGATAGATTAACAAAAGAACCAATTTCACAAATTGACAAATACAAAGATTTTAGCAAAGAAAAAAAGAGAGAGCTAAACTTAATTTCCCTGTTAAGCCAGAAGTGTAAGCTTCCTATACTGGTTTGAGTCCTGAACCTGCTGTCTTTCCCAACCCCCCTCAATCTCTCTCTCTCTCTCTCTCTCTCTCTCTCCCACATCCCACTTTCTGTCTTTCCCAAGAGTCCTGTTATCAATAAAGGCAATTGCCGGGAAAAAAGAATAAATTAAATAAAACTCTCATGACTGTGTACCAGTCTCATAAAAAAATATGTGAAGCCCAAGCAGTAGTTTCCGAACACGTCAAAGTGAACCATGTTAATTCAATTCAGTTCAAAACAGATGGGAATTGGGAGTATAATAACTAGGAGGATAGCATTAAACCTTTCTAGAGACAACGATCCTCAAAAACACACATTAAGCATCTTTATGAGAAGCTCTTATCACTAGTTTAATGCGCTCAAATGCTTATTCCGCAGAGTTTTAATTAGCATAACGTTTAAACTAGCTCAATTGGTCTGTTGATACACACATTACACTGTGTATCGAACAGCTGCCCTCTGACCTCTCATGGGTTGCTGGAGTTGTAGGTGTATTGACATCTGTAGTGGTCACCATGGAAACTGGAGGCTTCTGATGGAGTCAGGTGAACTTCAAAGGACTGATGTAGTTGTTATGAGAACAGACTGCCTTTGAATCACATCACACCAGGGACTTGGGCGAGCAAACAAATTAACCTGACACAGGCTTCAGCTCCTCTTTGATCATTCTTATTGAAGGGGTGTATGTGTGTGTTTGTACATTAACCGCTGCCCTCAGACAAAACCAAAACTGCCAGATTGTTCCTCTTCGGGAGCAATTTGAAAATGCCTTTCTGGAGAGGAATAAGTCATGTCTCCTTACAAGGAGGTCAGTCAAACCAGAGGGTCCAACCTAGGAAACAATTAGACTGTAACTTTTGCTAAACTATTTTTAGAGAAAAGAATATGTGATTTTTTAACAAATGGGTTAGAAAGGGAACACAAAAGGGATATTTACAGCTATGTGCAAACCAATTTAGTACGTGTGAACCAATTCTGACAAGACTTCTGTGTGCATGGGGTCCGACTGGATTCTGACATCTTCTGTTTTCTAATGGTATCAGCTTGATGTGTCTTGGATCGTATTTATAGGTTTCCTTGGTTACCATTGCATCCACAATCCTCAACATCACCTGTTTCTTTGTGCTTCTTCAAAAGTGCATCTGAAACCCCAGTCTGCTTTGAAATCCTGGTCTGGGATTGAGACCTTGTTGATGCCATATAACTACCATGACTCTTGTTGCTTGTTACATTAAACGCAATAAAACTTGGTGCAGCTGGACTACATCTGAAGCTTGTCATATTAATTGTCCAAGTCTAGAATTATTTACATTTCCCACTATATTCGTTGAATCTTTTCTCTCATTTATTTTTAATACGTCCAGGTTCCACCATAGTTTTCTTTAATTGTTTATTTTTAAATGACGAATGGATGAAAAGTTCTAAACAATTACTAAATGATCATTGATAGGCGATGGGAAATAGCAACCCTATTCAGAATGATTTTAATAATAACTGAACCAGTCTCAGGATTAATAAATGGATGCTGCTTGCCCCAATCAACAATTAGGCCAGGAGTTTTAGCACCATCGGAATATCCTCTTTCTCAGTGCATGTCATCATTAGCAAATAATGATGTTTACGGCTTTTACCTTTCTCACAAGTGGCTCCTCCATAGCTGGGCAGACACAGACATACAAATGAGTTGATTTCATCAATGCAGGTTCCTCCGTTCTGACAAGGATTTGACTGGCAGTCATCGATATCTGTGACCACAAACAAACACAGATAAAACATTCCAGAAAAAAAAATGTTCTGAATTAATTGTTCAAAGGCAACATCACAGATTTGTTCTCATTGATGTTTATTTGAAAATACGGCAACACACTACTCCAAACTGTGGCACAGCTGACTCTCAATAAGTAGGTGTGAATGTGTGAGTGCATCTTGCCTTTGCTCAATGTGCACTGGAGAAAAGCACTAGTAGAACCCCATTATTAAGCAGGTACCTATATGTAAACAGACTGTTTTATATCCAACTATTGAGGAAAATGTGGTGTTTTAGCAATAATCTATTGAAATCTGTCACACTCGAATGACCAGCACTATTTTTACAAACCTATTTTAGGGAGGAATGAATATGAATGAGGGCAAATGAACAGGAAAATTACATTCAAGCACACATTGTGGGAATTAGTCAAGTGGTGGAATTGTATTGATTTTCCAACACATCATTTTGATGTCTAAGAATTGCTGTTTGTATTTATATGTTTTTACAAAAAAAACATAAAATTCATGAAATATTGATCCAATTTCAAGGTGCACAACACCTCCTTTCCATTACAATGACCTCTTAAACAAAGAAAACATATCCGGGTCACGGCACCAATGTGAAAATTCAAGTCATTCTGGTCAAAATGAATTACGACACAGTCTCAATACCCTCTCCTGTGCTCTAGAGAGGGGAAAAGCAGAAAGATCAGCTCATCTTTGCCTGGAGTCTACCATACCCAATGCTGGATTTATGAGGAAGAACACAAAGGGATAAATGCAGAACGATGTAGTGGTTGCATTATTATAGGGCCAAATGTGAGGCTGATATCAATAAGAGAAAGAGTTGATGTGTTTCGGGACACACACAAAGCATCAAAGATATACTTCTCTTGCAAACCTATCTGGGTCACGGCACCATCTTGAGATTTAAAACACATAATTCTGGCTGAATATGCAACAAATGAAGGTCTTTTTAGTGTTGTTTCTTGTATTTCAACTCACTCTAGTGATCTGAAAATGAAGGATTACCCAGATAAATTTATTTTAAAATAATACATTTGCAACAAAGCCAATTCAACCAGCATTTAAATTCTAATAAACCCCCAAACCTTATAAGTATCATGCTTTTACTTGTTAGATAATTACTCTGTTACTGAGAACAGTGATTGCCTCTTTTTATTTGAATGCAAGGGTATTTTTTACTCTATTATTTTTACTAAAATAAAACAACCTTCAGAGTTCTGTACAAATATACATGAAAAATGACACAAAAAAATAATCTGTTAAAAAATACCCGTAAAGGTAACAGTAAAATACCATTTGTATGCTACAGAAAAAGTGCATACGATTTCATTGTAGAATTTAATTAAAATGAAATGAAAATATAGTTTATTGTCAGAAAAAAAAAACTGCGAAATCTCTAAAAAGACAGTATTTGAAATGTTTTTGATAGCGTTTTGGAAGAATTTTTTTACGAAACCCATGGAAATATATGCATTTAAACAGCTATAAACCATAAAAACATGGAAAATGTATAATAGAAACCACAGTTTGCCACAAAATCTGAGCTGTAAGTAAAATTAACAGTAATTATTCCAGGGTGTACCCCCGCCTCTCGCCCAATGTGTGCTGGAGAGGAATAAACAGGTTGGAAAATGAATGAAAAGTCCAATACAAACTTTAAATTTATAAAAGATGGTTGTGAACCGCAAATATTACGATTCAAATATCTGTTTTATAGAAGCGAAAATATGTTAATTAGACAGTTTAAAAAAAAGCGATGTTAGTATAGTAATATTTACAGTACAGTCCTTTAAAATAAGTGAAGGTAAAGTTCTTTAACCACAGCTGCCAGGTTTTTACAGTTTCTTTTTTAACAACCATGGCAATATCTGGGACTTTATTTACTTAAAACTGACATTCCTTTGACCCCGTGATTCCTGTGTAAAGGTTATCACACAATGCAAGTCAATTAAATAAAAAATTCTAACAAATCAAATCAAATGTTAACTTAAACCCACATGAGCAGCAGGGTGCACGGACACATATATGCTGCACATAATCCAATAGTCCACCTGCATAAAACATTTCTTTGCTCATCAGCAGCCCGAGGCCAAAATCAATTAAGACACAGCTGGCAGACGAGAGCAACTAGTCTCCACACCATCTCCTCTACTCCAGAGAGGGCACAAGCAGAGGGCAGAGGGACCAGCTCCTCTTTTCCTGGAGTCTAACATACCCGATGCTGGATTAATGAGCTTTAGAGGCAGAAGAAACATGCTGGGATGAAAGCGGAACTGTGCTGAATCAAAAGGAAGCAGCGGTTGTACTGTCACAGGGTCAAATGTGGGGCTGATTTCAGCTGAAATGTTTGGGTGGTCATTGAAAGTATCACCAAGGGTTGAACATTAAAGTATCCAAGAAAATATTCCTCTTAGGCAGGGTGGTGTATCAAACTAGCAACAAACATTGTGATAGTTTAGATTTTAGAATATTTTAGACACCAATACATTTTAGCATTGGAACTAGCGGCATTCACCAGGTGGTCTAGTTGCGTTTACGATATAAACAGCGCTGGAGGTGATGAGGGAGACAAGTGAAGGCGATGCTGATTGAGGAAAAAAGGAGGCAGAGATCAGGAATGTGGTTATGTTTTGGGGAAATCTTGTCGCAGGAAGTACAAAGGTGTCACACAGGAACGTCTAAGGTACACTTAACTGGAACCCTTGCGGAATGTAAAAGATCTAATTGGTTTGAATCATCTGCATTTCCTGGGGAAGCAAGTGTTGAGGTTATTTTAGTTCCTCCAGGAACTAAGAAAAAGTGCAGCTGCACGATAAAAAAGAGTTTATGTTTGTCCTGAAAATGAGTGATCGTAAACCATCTAAACATAAACTGTGTGCGAGGTTCTTGAAAAAAAAATCAACAGGAGTTTTGCTTAGGGCAGATATTGGGTTTTTGATGTGTTTGCAAACTGGTTTGTGAGACTAAACACAGTCTGCTTCGATTTACTCACTATTTTAGGTGCTAATGGGGACCAATGCACCATTGTAGCTCTGCTCTGGTAACCTTTTCTACGAATATTTCACAAAAACAAGCAAAACTGATAAATAAATGTAATACAAAGAAGCTAATCATATATATAAAAATCCAGGAGAGCATTAAAGGATAATAGGTATGAAATCAGATGCTGGAAGTTCGAAGCACCACCTGCCTCATTGTTGTCTCTAGACACAGTCAGTGAAGGGCATCTCGTCCTTTCTTTGTACTTTGTCAGTGCTTTTGTAAAACAAGTGTCTTGAGAGCTAGCTGAACACGAAGGCAGCGTGAGAGGAACAGAGGTAGGCTTTGTGATGAAAACACTGTGCAATGCAGCGCAGTCAAACCTGTCTCTTCTGACATTGCCTTTCAAATGTTGTCAAAAGAACTGAAGGCAAGATGCTTCGGCCAGATTTATGTTTTCAATTTCAGCCGCTGCTCTGCCATTTGTAAATGACGTGCCACATACAAGTAAACAGTCCTCCCGTTGTAAATGAGAGCTCAAAAGCAATCAACCATCCGGCGTTTTCCAAGGGATCAGAATCTAATAAACTCCCAGAAGAGAAAGATCAATACTGCAAATCAAGGACTCTGTCCACAACTTCTCTGTGATGATACTTTATCCTTCTTGCTGCAAATAATAATGATTGAAAATGTGCGGGAGGCTGACGGGACGCAGCTTTGAACTGTGCTCGGGATGTTTGCCCCGTCTAAGCCTTTATTCAAAATGAGATGCTGCATGTCGACCCTAAAAAAAAACATCCTGGATTGTAAGGAATCAAAAATGCTTGAATAATCTGATGTGGAGCTAGATATCTTTGATTTTAATCCCATTGTAATGTAATAACACTGGATATTACATGCTACGAATGTGAATATTAAACTTCTGAAATTTAAGACAACTGCATTCGCTTTAATTTTTTTAATCCTATTTTTAAACTTCACATTTCTTGGTTTTGAATTCAAAAACTGCCTAAATTAGGTAAAAATACATTATCAAGATAAAGAAATTAAAGTATCAAATTCAGTATTTTAAAAGTCAAACCTCAAAGTTCAGATCTTGCAGAAACCTTTGCAGAAAGCAACAGGGAAGAGTATACAATCACCGAACAGTCGATGGGACTTTTTGGCCAATCACAGACCGGCACATTGCTTGACTTACCAGTGTGGTGTAGCGCACGTATTTTGGGGGTGTCTGTTCGGACTGTCCACATATGATGAGCAGCATTCGATCTGTCAGTGAGATCACTGTACAGCTCACATACAGATTATGAGCTACACAAAATAGTGTGATACAAAGTCGAAAAGGCCAAATTGTGGATACAGGACACATTATGTAACATTATGTGGATTACATTGTGTAAAAAGCATCACTTCCTGCCTGTAAAACTACTTCTGGGTCCACTTGTACATCAGGTAAACTGTTGACTGAGGTGAGAACAAACCAAGGAGAAAAGAGACAGAATGAGAGAATTGAGAGGCCTCAGATCCTCTCAATCCCAATATTGTGAAGATTTCTCTGCAAATTATTTTGAGTAGAAGCCAGATCTGCTCACATTTCTGGAGGTTCCATGTATTTAATCCAAATCATATCAAAACATTCTACAACTTCTAACATAATATAGAATTGATTGACTTTGTTTTGATTCCGTTGCCACTTTTTAGATTTTTTTTGCTTTTAATTACAGAGCATGCAGAGATAAAAAGGGTTTCCCACATGCACAACATCCTTGTGTTGGACATCTACTGAAAAACCTTCAGATGATGTCAAAAGTTGAATATGCTCTAGTGGACATTTGGAGAATGTACATATTTAGTCAGATCCCCACAATAGCCCATGGAGGGACCCTACGAAATTCCAAGCGTTTTCCTGGAGGTTATATGGGGTTTAAGACTTCAAATAATAAGCAATCTTAGCTTTGCAGTAGTTTCCAATTCAGAAATTTGCTTGACTTGAGGTTCAGCATAGAGAGGCAAGTGCAAATGTACAAGTCAATCTGTCCGTATGCGGATCATATGTGTCTTATAACCCCCAAGTCAGGAGCTTTGAGGAGGAAGGAGCGGTGAAGTTTGGAAAAAAGGTAGCACTAGCTTAAAATACTATATGGTTTGATGGATTGATTAGGGACACGTGCTGCTTGCCCTGAAACTCGTTATACAAACGTCACTTTTTACTTATCCAGGATTTCATCATCCAAGTTTTACCATCCCTTTTAGCTTTAAAATTCGTTTTGGAAACTTTCAGTCGATTTCATTATAATTTCACGCATATGCGTAAAATGATATCGAGAGAGTATATACAATGGATGCAATGGAAGTTAAAGAGTGTGAAGGGATGGGACAGACTGATAGATATAATGGAAGAATGGAATAAATTAGCATCTAATTTCAGTCGATTTAAAAATAATTCCTCGTTTGACCTTCTGCTTCATATCTACAAACTTTCAGTGCTGCATTTTCCCAGTGGAGGAAATGATGAGGTGGAAGACGGCACAACCCTGACATTTCCTCAAACGATGAAATTTTCTGCCGTCGTCACCAATGACATTCCAAACGAGTGCGTTGAAATTCCATGTCATTATTTTATTGCAGTTCAAAAGATAAATTACACTCCTTCCGAGAGCCTTGTGTCCTGTTTTGCGTTGATTGTCTCGGTTGTAATTACTTTGTTGACGTGAGAATGACTTTCCAGTGTGGAGAGCTTTATGGAGTGCGCCTGGGAGTGGGATAATCAGCAAATGGCAGAGCTTGATGAGCAAACAAAAATGAAACAATAATATATGTATAAAAGGACGCAATGCTGGCGAGCCCTTGTAATGTTTAGCTCGAGTTATGATTAGCGAAGGGGCCATCGGGGATAAAACTCTGAACGAGGAGACACTGATGAAATGGGAATCATTAATTATGTTTGGAGAGCAGCCTTTGAGGCTCTGTTTATAATGTTGAAACCACAAGTCCTGAAAACTTTTTTTTGAATATAACAAAACAAAAGTCAAAATGTGTGTAAAAATGACTGTATAAATAAAACAATAAAAAGTACTAATTAAAAAATACAGATAGTGATGTACTACAGTATGAAAAGATTGGTTGGAGGATATAGTCATATAATGAACAATTTCCTAAGCTGAGATAGAGATATGCCAAGTTGGTAGCTATGGAGGGGTCAGTGACAATGTTTCCCATGTGTAATGAGTAAAATGAACGACACCTCATATCTCTATGCCTTTCACAAGCTGAACAAGAGATATGCCAAGTTGGTTGCTATGGTAAACAGTCTGGTTGCTATGGAAGGGTCAGTGATATAAATTAATACTGTGAGTAACATAAACCAACCCCTATGTCTCTAGGATTTTCCCAAGCTGAGATAGAGATAAACAGTTTAGTGTCTAGGGTGCTGTCAGCGATGTCATATAAATATATAATAAGTCATAAGTTTTTAGGCCTTTCTACAGCCTTATGCACATTGTCTGGTATATTCTTGCACAGACTTGTAACCTCCATACTTGAGGTCAGTTTGAAGTTTCTCTGAGGTTCTCAGTTTGAGTTACAGTTTTCCAAATTTGGACCCCATGTTAAGTCAATGGAAACTTTCACAGAGATCTCTGCGATTTTATTTACCAAATTGAAAAGATATAAAAATCAGAGTCAGACCAGTTTGGATGTTTTGGAAAGGTTGTGACTGTAGCTCAAACGGACTAGGAAGAAGAAGAGACTAGACCGTCCTGTTTACCAAGGGTTTTTGCAGCCTTCTGAGGATCCTCCCAAGCTGCAGCCTTGGAGGCTGCATAGGAAGGACTCTAGGGAGGCTTTTAGAACCTGAATTGGGACAAAGCTAATATGTTGGCTTTTACAAGCCAACAGAATGAGACACAAGGAGAAATGAGGTTATTTATTTTTTACATAATTTTTTTTTTATTTGATTCCAAATATTATCATTCGAAATAAAGTTGAATCAGATAACTTAAAAACCTGACTGAATGAGTGAACTAGGGATATTGAATGAGTATAAATCTCACAGACTGCCAGTGAAATCTCAAAAGGAGGTGGTCCCCCACAGGGAGAAGAAAGCTATGAATGATCGGCTATTGCATGCATCAATAGCACTGTGACATTTCTTCATTCAAGCCATGACAGGCCACTGACAGCGACTGTCATGAAAAAAGATTGATACATTCAGCCGAGGAAACCACATGGGTGGCCTTGAATCAATAAAAGTAATTCACTTATTGATAGTTTGGAGATATACACAGATTACAATGGACGAGTATGTTTTACTGCTTTTAAAAAAGCTGATTAAAGCTGAAAGATGTCTGCCATAGCTAAATCTGCTCTTAAGCATTTGACCTTTTAGTTAATTCACAAAAACAAGATTTAAAAGCACAAATTTTCTAAACCTATTTTGTAACCTGACTAAGGACTGGAAATTTATGCAAGTAGTAAAATTTCCATGAGCAATGCCAAAAACATTTAGCTCTGTTCAAGAATATTAATTCTACACTAAGCAAGAAGACTTTGAAAGCAAGGTATATGTAGATTTAACATAAAATGTGGCTTTATTTAGCTTTAACATGAATCAGCTAAGCAAATGCTGCTCTGAGAGAAAGTGAGAGAGAGAAGATGGGGGAGGGATAAAGGAATGGATGGAAGAGGTCAGAGAGAGAGAGAGAAAGAGCCTCTCTCTGTGAAAAGGACAAGACAAAAGAGGGGTAATGTCTCCTTTATTTAAAGAGCTTTTTACTTCTTGGTTTGTGGTGTATTTCCTGTTCTATATCAGAAATCAACCAGAAAATATGATTTCATATATTTTTTTTCGCTAATACATATTAGCATGGAACCCCCACTATATTTAAAAAGAATGCTCAATATGCTCAAAATATAAAAAGGGAATATAATCGTTCCAAGAACAGAGCCCTGTGGTACCCCACACTCAACCTGCAAATGGTACATTGAACCACCCACAGCCTCAATATATTAAGCTAAACCATGTTCATCCAGGAACATCACGTGCAACTTTAATAATGCAGTGTCAGTCCTGTGCCTTGGACCCCCCAACTGTAACTGGCTTTGGATAAAAGAGTCTGCTAAATACATAAATGCAAATGTAACTTGACTGAAATTTGACGCAAAGGCCATTTTGATCAGTCACCCAGAGCTGTTCGCCAACACAATCCTCAAGATCTTTTGCCCGTGAAAGGTAGCTTAGGAAAAGCCCTAAGCGAACAAGATCCAAAGTACATTTGTTTCAGAAATACGTTCAAATCTGGTTGTTAACTTTCCAAAAACCAGGAGGACAAACCTGTCTGCTCCACTAGTTGCATATATACCCATATACTCTTAGATGAGCAAAAGGTTTCAGAAGATCTCTGAGAAGGCTGCGCTTAATATCTGTCTAATCAACGTGACTTTGACCATAAAAACTCCTTCGATGGAGATTGGTTGAAAGAATAATGGCTTAAAGTGATTCTTAGATCTATAGCTACATGCATCAGCTCTGTAATTTTTCTACTCAGATTGAAGTTCGCTGATTGTTTCATGTTGAGGCTCAGGCTTTGAGAGAAACGCTCCATCTTTCAGCTCCGGGCAGCATGTTAGAAAGCTGAAGTCTACCAGAGTCCAGGCATCGGCTGACAGCCCCATCGGCAGCAACTCCAGAGCCTTGCAGAAGCTAATGAGCCGAGGTGTCACAACATCTCTCACTGCTGCTCCTCACATCTGACAGTGTTTCTGTTCTCTCTCTCTCTCTCTCTCTCTCTCTGGCGGGAGAAGGTCAGACCTACCCTCAAAACAGCCTTCAAACATACAACTGGAGAGAGACATGATGTAGATGAGTGCAAAGACAAGAGAGAGAGTCAACGCTAAAGATTTTCCATGACCAGGTCTCATCCTCTGGATAGCTTAAGGGCTTTTGTAGCCTAGGATGGGTTTTTGTAAAGCCCCTCTAACCTTGCCTCTGATTCAGTGTACACAGCTTCAGGGATTAAGTGTGAATTTGCTTGCCTTATTTCTCCAATTGAGGAGTTTTCATTGTACATTCAGAAACAAAAGTGCAAGAAAAAACAAGACCAACTCCATTTGTTTTAGTGGAGGATGGAGTTGAGAATCACCAGTTCACCAAATGTTGACGATCAGAGCAAGACGAGAATGTGACAAATCCAGAGACCCAAAAGCATGGTCTTGACCACTACAACTACGCACTCATTCATCCATTATAACCATTTGTTACTTTTCGGGGACACAGGGGTCTGCTGATGCATCTCGAGCATACTTCGGATGATAGGCGTGGGTGACCCTGGACAGTGTATACTAGGCGAATGTATCACTTGACGAATATACTAGGCAAGCTGTCCGGGAATGGATTTGTGACTTGTGCCCCTATAGTAAGATGACGGGGTGGTAGGAGGGATAGCTTGGACAAAGTCATTGGTTGACAAGAGGGTTCGGTTTAAATATGCATGCAGTAATTATGATTATTCATGATGCTGGTGGCAAGCCCAGTTAACTCTTTCTTAAATTCTCTATACAAACATAGCTTGTGGTCCAAGTCATGCCTGAAAGTCTGAAAACACATATTTACCATTGGTTTTAGCTCCTGTACAGCACTTAAAACCGACACCATTGAACCCGATTAATGCCTCTACACACTGATCTTAATTTTCTGTCTGCAATTTCATGTGACAAAACCATGGGCGGCAACAGGACATTCTACACCGGACAGAACGGAAAAAGTTTCGGATTGCCATATTGGATCCCTTTTTTGCAAGTACAACCAATGAAAACTGGCTCTTTTGATGATTAGGATGTAAAAGAGTCGCTGGGTGGTGCTCATCATTTCCTTCTTACAGAAAACAGGAAAGAATGTGTTCTTTGATTTCTTCACTGTCGTATTCTTCTTCTTTCCTGTTTCCCTGTGTGGCACGGTGTGCATCTGTTGTACCCCAAACGCCATCTTCAGGCAGGGACCATAATTGCATCCATATTTCATCAACACAAATCTCAATTCTGCCTTTAATCCTAATGGATTATGAATGTTTTGGCAATAAAGTATATTGTTATGGAATTGATCGGCAGTTAAAAAACGAAATTCTGTGAAATAATGAGGATTATTATTTGTAATTTGTTGCATTTGTTAGGGATGGATAACAAATACAAAAGAGTTAATTGCTGCAATAGAATCTCTGTTCTCTTCTCAGATGATGAATGTGAGATTTTGTACAAAATTTCAAATAACCTTTTAAAACGCATATGATAGACATCCTGGAAATGCTGAGATAAGGGACCCCCACCAATACTTAATTTCAAGAACTCATTCCCATCGACCTCTTGCAGTGATAAGAATCTCCAGCCCATGGCCCCAACAACCCCCCCACCCCAACACTGACTTCAAAGGAAATCAATTTGCCCCCAAATGTACAGTCATTGACTTGGCTTTACAGATTCTGTTCCCATCCCACTGCAGAGGAACGTCACATGATGATGACTGACAACGCTGAATCAGCATCCAATCAGTGGCTAGCATTCACCATCAGCACTCTATGGCACTTTTCACAATTTCACATACTCAAATACTGTAAAACACTGTCTGCTTTTATTGTACACATTAATTTATGCATGCTCAAGAGCTGCTGCTTTCAATGTTATTGCTGAAAAACATCTAAAGCGTCATGGGCAGCAGCTGTACACAACTTCTGTTGTAGAGTGGTGAGCCAAAACTCATAAAAGCCTATCTATTGCCAAATCTGGGTTTTTTTTGTCTTCATTCTCTGCTGTGGTGTTGGATGCACCATCCCTGTCGCCCCCTACCTGTCTTTGCCAGCATTGCTCTGGATAAGCAGATGGACTATTTTTTTTTATGAGCGCCAGTGCTTTGCCAAAGCTCGAGGGTGTTGGGATCCACACAGGCCCTGCAGAAATGAAGAATGATTGTTGATGATTTGTTGATCAGCCCACCATGCAGGATGAATGTGCCGAGGGATGATTTATTGAGCCACTGTTG
>SRMA01024505.1:0-12100 GCA_007224835.1 Danionella cerebrum
GATCATGTGATGCCAGCGCATCATTTTGAGCAGTTTTATTGTGTTAAAAGGCATCTCAGAAAGAGAATAAAATAATCTGAAATCATGCGCTACACTTCCGAAGTGTAGATTGATCCATGTTTCTCAAGAACCGGAAAAAGAGCAAATATTCCGTCAAAAAGTGCCATGTCAAAATACAGATCATGTGATGCCAGCGCATCATTTTGAGCAGTTTTATTGTGTGAAAAGGCATCTTAGAGAGAGAATAAAATAATCTGAAATCATGCGCTACACTTCCGAAGTGTAGATTGATCCATAGTTCTCAAGAACCGGAAAGAAAGCAAATATTCCGTCAAAAAGTGCCATGTCAAAATACAGATCATGTGATGCCAGCGCATCATTTTGAGCAGTTTTATTGCGTTAAAAGGCATCTCAGAAAGAGAATAAAATAATCTGAAAACATGCGCTACACTTCCGAAGTGTAGATTGATCCATAGTTCTCAAGAACCGGAAAGAGCAAATATTCCGTCAAAAAGTGCCATGTCAAAATACAGATCATGTGATGCCAGCGCATCATTTTTTGCAGTTTTATTGTGTTAAAAGGCATCTCAGAAAGAGAATAAAATAATCTGAAATCATGCGCTACACCTCCTAAGTGTAGATTGATCCATAGTTCTCAAGAACCGGAAAAAGAGCAAATATTCCGTTGAAAAGTGCCATGTCAAAATACAGATCATGTGATGCCAGCGCATCATTTTGAGCAGTTTTATTGTGTTAAAAGGCATCTCAGAAAGAGAATAAAATGTTCTGAAATCATGCGCTACACTTCCGAAGTGTAGATTGATCCATAGTTCTCAAGAACCGGAAAAAGAGCAAATATTCCGTCAAAAAGTGCCATGTCAAAATACAGATCATATGATGCCAGCGCATCATATTGAGCAGTTTTATTGTGTTAAAAGGCATCTCAGAAAGAGAATAAAATAATCGGAAATCATGCGCTACACTTCCGAAGTGTAGATTGATCCATAGTTCTCAAAAACCGGAAAAAGAGCAAATATTCGGTCAAAAAGTGCCATGTCAAAATACAGATCATGTGATGCCAGCGCATCATTTTGAGCAGTTTTATTGTGTTAAAAGGCATCTCAGAAAGAGAATAACATAATCTGAAATCATGTGCTACACTTCCGAAGTGTAGATTGATCCATAGTTCTCAAGAACCGGAAAAAGAGCAAATATTCCGTTAAAAAGTGCCATGTCAAAATGCATATCATGTGATGCCAGCGCATCATTTTGAGCAGTTTTATTGTGTTAAAAGGCATCTCAGAAAGAGAATAACATAATCTAAAATCATGCGCTACACTTCCGAAGTGTAGATTGATCCATAGTTCTCAAGAACCGGAAAAAGAGCAAATATTATTCCGTCAAAAAGTGCCATGTCAAAATACAGATCATGTGATGCCAGCGCATCATTTTGAGCAGTTTTATTGTGTTAAAAGGCATCTCAGAAAGAGAATTAAATAATCTGAAATCATGCGCTACACTTCCGAAGTGTAGATTGATCCATAGTTCTCAAAACCCGGAAAAAGAGCAAATATTCCGTCAAAAAGTGCCATGTCAAAATACAGATCATGTGATGCCAGCGCATCATTTTGAGCAGTTTTATTGTGTTTAAAGGCATCTCAGAAAGAGAATAAAATAATCTGAAATCATGCGCTACACTTCCGAAGTGTAGATTGATCCATAGTTCTAAAAAAAAAAAAAAAGAGCAAATATTCCGTCAAAAAGTGCCATGTCAAAATACAGATCATGTGATGCCATCGCATCATTTTGAGCAGTTTTATTGTGTTAAAAGGCATCTCAGAAAGAGAATAAAATCATCTGAAATCATGCGCTACACTTCCGAAGTGTAGATTGATCCATAGTTCTCAAGAACCGGAAAAGAGCAATTATTCCGTCAAAAAGTGCTATGTCAAAATACAGATCATGTGATGCCAGCGCATCATTTTGAGCAGTTTTATTGTGTTAAAAGGCATCTCAGAAAAGAGAATAAAATAATCTGAAATCATGCGCTACACTTCCGAAGTGTAGATTGATCCTTAGTTCTCAAGAACCGGAAAAAGAGCAAATATTCCGTTAAAAATTGCCATGTCAAAATACAGATCATGTGATGCCAGCGCATCATTTTGAGCAGTTTTATTGTGTTAAAAGGCATCTCAGAAAGAGAATAAAATAATCTGAAGTCGTGCGCTACACTTCCGAAGTGTAGATTGATCCATAGTTCTCAAGAACCGGAAAAAGAGCAGATATTCCGTTAAAAAGTGCCATGTCAAAATACAGATCATGTGATGCCAGCGCATCATTTTTGAGCAGTTTTATTGTGTTAAAAGGCATCTCAGAAAGAGAATAAAATAATCTGAAATCATGCGCTACGCTTCCGAAGTGTAGATTGATCCTTAGTTCTCAAGAACCGGAAAAAGAGCAAATATTCCGTTAAAAAAGTGCCATGTCAAAATACAGATCATGTGATGCCAGCGCATCATTTTGAGCAGTTTTATTGTGTTAAAAGGCATCTCAAAGAGAGAATAAAATAATCTGAAATCATGCGCTACACTTCCGAAGTGTAGATTGATCCATGGTTCTTAAGAACCGGAAAAAGAGCAAATATTCCGTCAAAAAGTGCCATGTCAAAATACAGATCATGTGATGCCAAGGCATCATTTTGAGCAGTTTTATTGTGTTAAAAGGCATCTCAGAAAGAGAATAAAATAATCTGAAATCATGCGCTACACTTCCGGAGGGTAGATTGATCCATAGTTCTCAAGAACCGGAAAAAGAGCAAATATTCCGTCAAAAAGTGCCATGTCAAAATACAGATCATGTGATGCCAGCGCATCATTTTGAGCGATTTTATTGTGTTAAAAGGCATCTCAGAAAGAGAATAAAATAATCTGAAATCATGCGCTACACTTCCGAAGTGTAGATTGATCCATAGTTCTCAAGAACCGGAAAAAGAGCAAATATTCCGTCAAAAAGTTCCATATCAAAATACAGATCATGTGATGCCAGCGCATCATTTTGAGCAGTTTTATTGTGTTAAAAGGCATCTCAGAGAATAAAATAATCTGAAATCATGCGCTACACTTCCGAAGTGTAGATTGATCCATAGTTCTCAAGAACCGGAAAAAGAGCAAATATTCCGTCAAAAAGAGGCATGTCAAAATACAGATCATGTGATGCCAGCGCATCATTTTGAGCAGTTTTATTGTGTTAAAAGGCATCTCAGAAAGAGAATAACATAATCTGAAATCATGCGCTACACTTCCGAAGTGTAGATTGATCCATAATTCTCAAGAACCCGAAAAAGAGCAAATATTCCGTCAAAAAGTGCCATGTCAAAATACAGATCATGTGATGCCAGCGCATCATTTTGAGCAGTTTATTTGTGTTAAAAGGCATCTCAGAAAGAGAATAAAATAATCTGAAATCATGCGCTACACTTCCGAAGTGTAGATTGATCCATAGTTCTCAAGAACCGGAAAAAGAGCAAATATTCAGTAAAAAGTGCCATGTCAAAATACAGATCATGTGATGCCAGCGCATCATTTTGAGCAGTTTTATTGTGTTAAAGGCATCTCAGAAAAAGAATAAAATAATCTGAAATCATGCGCTACACTTCCGAAGTGTAGATTGATCCATAGTTCTCAAGAACCGGAAAAAGAGCAAATATTCCGTCAAAAAGTGCCATGTAGAAATACAGATCATGTGATGCCAGCGCATCATTTTGAGCAGTTTTATTGTGTTAAAAGGCATCTCAGAAAGGAAATAAAATAATCTGAAATCATGCGCTACACTTCCGAAGTGTAGATTGATCCATAGTTCTCAAGAACAGGAAAAAAAGCAAATATTCCGTCAAAAAGTGCCATGTCAAAATACAGATCATGTGATGCCAGCGCATCATTTTGAGCAATTTTATTGTGTTAAAAGGCATCTTAGAGAGAGAAAAAAATCATCTGAAATCATGCGCTGCACAATAGATGTTTAGTTTGATCCATAGTTCTCAAGAACCGGAAAAAGAGCAAATATTCCGTCAAAAAGTGCCATGCCAAAATACAGATCATGTGATGCCAGCGCATCATTTTGAGCAGTTTTATTGTGTTAAAAGGCATCTCAGAAAGAGAATAGAATAATCTGAAATCATGCGCTACACTTCCGAAGTGTAGATTGATCCATAGTTCTCAAGAACCGGAAAAAGACAAATATTCCGTCAAAAAGTGCCATGTCAAAATACAGATCATGTGATGCCAGCGCATCAATTTGAGCAGTTTTATTGTGTTAAAAGGCATCTCAGAAAGAGAATAAATAATCTGAAATCATGCGCTACACTTCCGAAGTGTAGATTGATCCATAGTTCTCAAGAACGGAAAAAGAGCAAATATTCCGTTAAAAAGTGCCATGTCAAAATACAGATCATGTGATGCCAGCGCATCATTTTGAGCAGTTTTATTGTGTTAAAAAGGCATCTCAGAAAGAGAATAAAATAATCTGAAATCATGCGCTACACTTCCGAAGTGTAGATTGATCCATAGTTCTCAAGAACCGGAAAAAGAGCAAATATTCCGTTAAAAAGTGCCATGTCAAAATACAGATCATGTAATGCCAGCGCATCATTTTGAGCAGTTTTATTGTGTTAAAAGGCATCTCAGAAAGAGAATAACATAATCAGAAATCATGCGCTACACTTCCGAAGTGTAGATTGATCCATAGTTCTCAAGAACCGGGAAAAGAGCAAATATTGCGTCAAAAAGTGCCATGTCAAAATACAGATCATGTGATGCCAGCGCATCATTTTAGGCAGTTTTATTGTGTTAAAAGGCATCTCAGAAAGAGAATAAAATAATCTGAAATCATGCGCTACACTTCCGAAGTGTAGATTGATCCATAGTTCTAAAGAAGCGGAAAAGAGCAAATATTCCGTCAAAAAGTGCCATGTCAAAATACAGATCATGTGATGCCAGCGCATCATTTTGAGCAGTTTTATTGTGTTAAAAGGCATCTCAGAAGGAGAATAATATAATCTGAAATCATGCGCTACACTTCCGAAGTGTAGATTGATCCATAGTTCTCAAGAACCGGAAAAATAGAAAATATTCCGTCAAAAAGTGCCATGTCAAAATACAGATCATGTGATGCGAGCGCATCATTTTGCGCAGTTTTATTGTGTTAAAAGGCATCTCAGAAAGAGAATAAAATAATCTGAAATCATGCGCTACACTTCCGACGTGTAGATTGATCCATAGTTCTCAAGAACCGGAAAAAGAGCAAATATTCCGTCAAAAAGTGCCATGTCAGAATACAGATCATGTGATGCCAGCGCATCATTTTGAGCAGTTTTATTGTGTTAAAGGCATCTCAGAAAGAGAATAAAATAATCTGAAATCATGCGCTACACTTCCGAAGTGTAGATTGATCCATAGTTCTCAAGAACCGGAAAAAGAGCAAATATTCCGTCAAAAGGTACCATGTCAAAATACAGATCATGTGATGCCAGCGCATCATTTTGAGCAGTTTTATTGTGTTAAAAGGCATCTCAGAAAGAGAATAACATAATCTGAAATCATGCGCTACACTTCCGAAGTGTAGATTGATCCATAGTTCTCAAGAACCGGAAAAAGAGCAAATATTCAGTCAAAAAGTGGCATGTCAAAATACAGATCATGTGATGCCAGCGCATCATTTTGAGCAGTTTTATTGTGTTAAAGGCATCTTAGAGAGAGAATAAAATCATCTGAAATCATGCGCTACACTTCCGAAGTGTAGATTGATCCATAGTTCTCAAGAACCGGAAAAAAAACAAATATTCCGTCAAAAAGTGCCATGTCAAAATACAGATCATGTGATCCCAGCGCATCATTTTGAGCAGTTTTATTGTGTTAAAAGGCATCTCAGAAAGAGAATAAATAATCTGAAATCATGCGCTACACTTCCGAAGTGTAGATTGATCTATAGTTCTCAAGAACCGGAAAAAGAGCAAATATTCCGTCAAAAAGTGCCATGTCAAAATACAGATCATGTGATGCCAAGCGCATCATTTTGAGCAGTTTTATTGTGTTAAAAGGCATCTCAGAAAGAGAATAAAATAATCTGAAATCATGCGCTACACTTCCGAAGTGTAGATTGATCCATAGTTCTCAGGAAACGGAAAAAGAGCAAATATTCCGTCAAAAAGTGCCATGTCAAAATACAGATCATGTGATGCCAGCGCATCATTTTGAGCAGTTTTATTGTGTTAAGGCATCTCAGAAAGAGAATAAAATAATCTGAAATCATGCGCTACACTTCCGAAGTGTAGATTGATCCATAGTTCTCAAGAACCGGAAAAAGAGCAAATATTCCGTTAAAAAGTGCCATGTCAAATACAGATCATGTGATGCCAGCGCATCATTTTGAGCAGTTTATTGTGTTAAAAGGCATCTCAGAAAGAGAATAAAATAATCTGAAATCATGCGCTACACTTCCGAAGTGTAGAATTGATCCATAGTTCTCAAGAACCGGAAAAAGAGCAAATATTCCGTCAAAAAGTGCCATGTCAAAATACAGATCATGTGATCTCAGCGCATCATTTTGAGCAGTTTTATTGTGTTAAAAGGCATCTCAGAAAGAGAATAAAATAATCTGAAATCATGCGCTACACTTCCGAAGTGTAGATTGATCCATAGTTCTCAAGAAAAGAGCAAATATTCCGTCAAAAAGTGCCATGTCAAAATACAGATCATGTGATGCGAGCGCATCATTTTGAGCAGTTTTATTGTGTTAAAAGGCATCTCAGAAAGAGAATAAAATAATCTGAAATCATGCGCTACACTTCCGAAGTGTAGATTGATCCATAGTTCTCAAGAACCGGAAAAAGAGCAAATATTCGTCAAAAAGTGCCATGTCAAAATACAGATCATGTGATGCCAGCGCATCATTTTGAGCAGTTTTATTGTGTTAAAAGGCATCTCAGAAAGAGAATAAAATAATCTGAAATCATCGCTACACTTCCGAAGTGTAGATTGATCCATAGTTCTCAAGAACCGGAAAAAGAGCAAATATTCCGTTAAAAGTGCCATGTCAAAATACAGATCATGTGATGCCAGCGCATCATTTTGAACAGTTTTATTGTGTTAAAAGGCATCTCAGAAAGAGAATAAAATAATCTGAAATCATGCGCTACACTTCCGAAGTGGTGATTGATCCATAGTTCTCAAGAACCGGAAAAAGAGCAAATATTCCGTCAAAAAGTGCCATATCAAAATACAGATCATGTGATGCCAGCGCATCATTTTGAGCAGTTTTATTGTGTTAAAAGGCATCTCAGAAAGGAAATAAAATAATCTGAAATCATGCGCTACACTTCCGAAGTGTAGATTGATCCATAGTTCTCAAGAACCGGAAAAAAAGAGCAAATATTCCGTCAAAAAGTGCCATGTCAAAATACAGATCATGTGATGCCAGCGCATTTTTGAGCAGTTTTATTGTGTTAAAAGGCATCTCAGAAAGAGAATAAAATAATCTGAAATCATGCGCTAAACTTCCAAAGGGTAGATTGATCCATAGTTCTCAAGAACCGGAAAAAGAGCAAATATTCCGTCAAAAAGTGCCATGTCAAAATACGAATCATGTGATGCCAGCGCATCATTTTGAGCAGTTTTATTGTGTTAAAAGGCATCTCAGAAAGAGAATAAAAATAATCTGAAATCATGCGCTACACTTCCGAAGTGTAGATTGATCCATAGTTCTCAAGAACGGAAAAAGAGCAAATATTCCGTTAAAAAGTGCCATGTCAAAATACAGATCATGTGATGCCAGCGCATCATTTTGAGCAGTTTTATTGTGTTAAAAGGCATCACAGAAAGAGAATAAAATAACCTGAAATCATGCGCTACACTTCCGAAGTGTAGATTGATCCATAGTTCTCAAGAACCGGAAAAAGAGCAAATATTCCGTTAAAAAGTGCCATGTCAAAATACAGATGTGATGCCAGCGCATCATTTTGAGCAGTTTTATTGTGTTAAAAGGCATCTCAGAAAGAGAATAAAATAATCTGAAATCATGCGCTACACTTCCGAAGTGTAGATTGATCCCTAGTTCTCAAGAACCCGAAAAAGAGCAAATATTCCGTCAAAAAGTGCCATGTCAAAATACAGATCATGTGATGCCAGCGCATCATTTTGAGCAGTTTTATTGTGTTAAAAGGCATCTCAGAAAGAGAATAAAATAATCTGAAATCATAAGCTACACTTCCGAAGTGTAGATTGATCCATAGTTCTCAAGAACCGGAAAAAGAGCAAATATTCCGTCCAAAAGTCCCATGTCAAAATACAGATCATGTGATGCCAGCGCATCATTTTGAGCAGTTTTATTGTGTTAAAAGGCATCTCAGAAAGAGAATAAATCAATCTGAAATCATGCGCTACACTTCCGAAGTGTAGATTGATCCATGGTTCTCAAGAACCGGAAAAAGAGCAAATATTCCGTTAAAAAGTGCCATGTCAAAATACAGATCATGTGATACCAGCGCATCATTTTGAGCAGTTTTATTGTGTTAAAAGGCATCTCAGAAAGAGAATAAAATAATCTGAAATCATGCGCTACACTTCCGAAGTGTAGATTGATCCATAGTTCTCAAGAGCGGGAAAAAGAGCAAATATTCCGTCAAAAAGTGCCATGTCAAAATACAGATCATGTGATGCCAGCGCATCATTTTGAGCAATTTATTGTGTTAAAAGGCATCTCAGAAAGAGAATAAAATAATCTGAAATCATGCGCTACACTTCCGAAGTGTAGATTGATCCATAGTTCTCAAGAACCGGAAAAAAGAGCAAATATTCCGTCCAAAAGTGCCATGTCAAAATACAGATCATGTGATGCCAGCGCATCATTTTGAGCAGTTTTATTGTGTTAAAAGGCATCTCAGAAAGAGAATAAAATAATCTGAAATCATGCGCTACACTTCCGAAGTGTAGGTTGTTCCATAGTTCTCAAGAACCGGAAAAAGAGCAAATATTCCGTCAAAAAGTGCCATGTCAAAATACAGATCATGTGATGCCAGCGCAGCATTTTGAGCAGTTTATTGTGTTAAAAGGCATCTCAGAAAGAGAATAAAATAATCTGAAATCATGCGCTACACTTCCGAAGTGTGGATTGATCCATAGTTCTCAAGCACCGGAAACAGAGCAAATATTCCGTCAAAAAGTGCCATGTCAAAATACAGATCATGTGATGCCAGCGCATCATTTTGAGCAGTTTTATTGTGTTAAAGGGCATCTCAGAAAGAGAATAAAATAACCTGAAATCATGCGCTACACTTCCGAAGTGTAGATTGATCCATAGTTCTCAAGAACCGGAAAAAGAGCAAATATTCCGTTAAAAAGTGCCATGTCAAAATACAGATCAGGTGATGCCCGCGCATCATTTTGAGCAGTTTTATTGTGTTAAAAGGCATCTCAGAAAGAGAATAAAATAATCTGAACGCATGCGCTACGCTTCCGAAGTGTAGATTGATCCATAGTTCTCAAGAACCGGAAAAAGAGCATATATTCCGTCAAAAAGTGCCATGTCAAAATACAGATCATGTGATGCCAGCGCATCATTTTGAGCAGTTTTATTGTGTTAAAAGGGATCTTAGAGAGAGAATAAAATAATCAGAAATCATGCGCTACACTTCCGAAGTGTAGATTGATCCATAGTTCTCAAGAACCGGAAAAAGAGCAAATATTCCGTTAAAAAGTGCCATGTCAAAATACAGATCATGTGATACCAGCGCATCATTTTGAGCAATTTTATTGTGTTAAAAGGCATCTCAGAAAGAGAATAAAATAATCTGAAATCATGCGCTACACTTCCGCAGTGTAGATTGATCCATAGTTCTCCAGAACCGGAAAAAGAGCAAATATTCCGTCAAAAAGTGCCATGTCAAAATACAGATCATGTGATGCCAGCGCATCATTTTGAGCAGTTTTATTGTGTTAAAAGGCATCTCAGAAAGAGAATAAATCATCTGAAATCATGCGCTACACTTCCGAAGTGTAGATTGATCCATAGTTCTCAAGAACGGGAAAAAGAGCAAATATTCCGTCAAAAAGTGCCATGTCAAAATACAAATCATGTGATGCCAGCGCATCATTTTGAGCAGTTTTATTGTGTTAAAAGGCATCTCAGAAAGAATAAAATAATCTGAAATCATGCGCTACACTTCCGAAGTGTAGATTGATCCATAGTTCTCAAGAACCGGAAAAAGAGCAAATATTCCGTTAAAAAGTGCCATGTCAAAATACAGATCATGTGATGCCAGCGCCTTTTTTTGAGCAGTTTTATTGTGTTAAAAGGCATCTCAGAAAGAGAATAAAATAATCTGAAATCATGCGCTACACTTCGGAAGTGAAGATTGATCCATAGTTCTCAAGAACCGGAAAAAGAGCAAATATTCCGTCAAAAAGTGCCATGTCAAAAATACAGATCATGTGATGCCAGCGCATCATTTTGAGCAGTTTTATTGTGTTAAAAGGCATCTTAGAGAGAGAATAAAATCATCTGAAATCATGCGCTACACTTTCGAAGTGTAGATTGATCCATAGTTCTCAAGAACCGGGAAAAGAGCAAATATTCCGTCAAAAAGTGCCATGTCAAAATACAGATCATGTGATGCCAGCGCATCATTTTTTGCAGTTTTATTGTGTTAAAAGGCATCTCAGAAAGAGAATAAAATAATCTGAAATCATGCGCTACACTTACGAAGTGTAGATTGATCCATAGTTCTCAAGAACCCGGAAAAAGAGCAAATATTCCGTCAAAAAGTGCCATGTCAAAATACAGATCATGTGATGCCAGCGCATCATTTTGAGCAGTTTTATTGTGTTAAAAGACATGTCAGAAAGAGAATAAAATAATCTGAAATCATGCGCTACACTTCCGAAATGTAGATTGATCCATAGTTCTCAAGAACCGGAAAAAGAGCAAATATTCCGTCAAAAAATGCCATGTCAAAATACATATCATGTGATGCCAGCGCATCATTTTGAGCAGTTTTATTGTGTTAAAAGGCATCTCAGAAAGAGAATAAAATAATCTGAAATCATGCGCTACACTTCCAGAGTGTAGATTGATCCATAGTTCTCAAGAACCGGAAAAAGAGCAAATATTCCGTCAAAAAGTGCCATGTCGAAATACAGATCATGTGATGCCAGCGCATCATTTTGAGCAGTTTTATTGTGTTAAAAGGCATCTCAGAAAGAGAATAAAATAATCTGAAATCATGCGATACACTTCCGAAGTGTAGATAGATCCATAGTTCTCAAGAACCGGAAAAAGAGCAAATATTCCGTCAAAAAGTGCATTGTCAAAATACAGATCATGTGATGCCAGCGCATCATTTTGAGCAGTTTTATTGTGTTGAAAGGCATCTTCTCAATGTGGTGTGATGAATTTCGCTTGGAGCTTATTATTCAATTAAATACCGCTAGCCAATGGCGTTCCACAATTTGCCATATAAAGGGACTCCTATTTTCGATCCCTCCGTGTGTTCCCATGGGTGCCGGCTTCGTGTGCCAGGATCGTTTCGCGACCGTATCATTGCTAGATCGCAACAGTATTGCTTTCTGCGCGGTGGCTGCGTGTGCTGATCGGCATCTCGGCTGTAAACACACCTGTAATCTCTGCTTCAGGCGTAGCGATCAATCATTCACTGGCGTGCAAAGAGCCTCTGCTCGGAGCTCAGAGGAGCCTCCGCCAACAAACCTCGCCTGAAAAGTCTGCCCTAATTGGTTATAGACACTGCTGCTTTGCTGACCCGGAAGCACGGGTGGGATTCCCCTATTGCGTCACTGATTTGAGGCTTCCCCGTGGTTGCCAGCGCTGCTGCGGCTGTGGCGCTGCCTGAGTGGAGAACACAAGCAACTTATGCCCGCTCTACAAGCTGTGGTTCTGCAACTCAGGACTAACCTCTCCAACGTGCTTTCTAACTGGGGACTAAGGTTTCTCTTCCCTGCCCACCTGGATATTCCGTTTTTATACAATTATAGTGAACTCTTATGTGCTGGATTATTTGTTTTTAAGCAATTGTGTGCGGGTGTGTGTGTGTGTG
>SRMA01024506.1:0-32529 GCA_007224835.1 Danionella cerebrum
CAGAAGTTACATCATGATCTAACCCCATCCTTGTCAATAATCTTTGTTCTTACTCATGTGACTCGTTTCAGGAGATGAATCTGCAGCATCTGGAGAAACTGTCTCTAAAAATGATGATGTATATAAAAATAAAACAATTTTATTAAAGCATTGTAATTTTATCTGTATGGAGTGCCTCGTGTTGATTATAACTGTTTCTTGGTTTGGTTTATTCTAGTATTATCGGAGAGAAAGCTTCTCAGTTTTAAGGTTGAGTGAATAAGTCTCGTTGCCTTGACTTTGGCACCTTGCATTAGCTGCTCACGACTGCTGTCACTCTACCCCCAGAGTCTGGGAAGCTAATGGACATTTTGTGTCAGGGATGGCTCTGGTGCTGCTAGATTAAATGCCAGGATTGTGGAACAGAGTCAGCGGTTTGTGCGCAGGTTGCTGCTCGTTTGATGAGTAGAATGAGTATAAAAGTGTTTTTTCATCTGAAAAACAAAAAACAGATTTCCAGGTTTTTTTGTGAGCATATACATTGGGATTATTTAAGGTGATACAGAGCAAGGTGACCTGCTTGGGTGGGGTACCTTCAGGTATTCCTCTTTCCCTCACAATCACATAAACAAAAACATGCAGCACGTTATTTGAATGCTGTAAATTCCCCTTCGGAGTGAATGTGTGTGTTGCCCTGTGATGGGCTGCAGACCTGTCCAATATTTTACAAACCAGATACCTGCAGACACCCATGATCCCCGAGATTAGTATTACATTTTCTTAACCCATCTTGATATTTTTATAACTTGGAAAGGCAAAATATAGGTGGACCCAAGACATTCTGTACTAGTGTGGTGGAAAATGAGGCAGAAATTTGAATTGACAATCACAAACTATTTATTTAGGAGGCAAAGGCTGAGTTAGCAGATTAAACACTCTTGCAATCACACTAGTAGAATTAAAACTACAGTACGTACATATTCCGAGGCTAACGTCTGCAGGGTGCAAGCCCTTAGCGACTAGAAAAGGTAACTGTTCCAACCTGCGACCTGTTTGATTCTAATCACCGTTTGTGCAGAAAAGGTTTCTGGCTCCTGATAGACCCTTGCCTCTTCCAATGCGCTGATTTCTAATTCTGAGTGATGGGGAAAGTAAAAAGGCATCAAAGGACCTATGGGAAAAAGGAATTTAACTGTACGAAAGGGATCTCTCTATAAAGATCTCCAAGGAACTGGGAATGCTGTCAGCAGAGTTCAAACTCTAAAATATGAAAATAGATGAAGATAAAAAGATTAAAATGGAAATTGAAGGATTCTGGTAAAACCAACATACATTACTGCTACGACTGCCAGACAAAAATAGTAAGGGATGCAAAGAAAAATCCCCACAAATAGCAAAACGCTATTTTTGAAGAGGAGTCAACAAAGTCTACGATCAACGGATCACCATCCCCACTGTGAAGCACGGAGGCAGGTCGATGATGATCTGGGGATGTATGAGTTCCAAAGGCACAGGAAACTTTGTGGAAGATGAATGCAGCATGTTCTCAAAGGATCCTGGAGGAAAACGTGCATCAGCAACCAGAAGCTGCGCACGGGACATTCCAAGATGACAATGACCCAAAACATAAGGCTACATCCACTAGTCATCGGTTGAACAAGTTTTGCTTTTGTATTTTCTGAAAAATTGCCAACAGTCCCACAGAAATGATTAAACACTCTTCTAGTTTTAGGCGCTCGTCTGCTCCTGCTCCAATGCTCCGCTCTCTTTAAAAAGTCACTGTAGTTCCGTCACTATCCCATCCTGCTTTTACTCACTTTTTTCTCACCACCAGCTATGTTCTGCTCATTGTGTGTGTTACAAATTTACATCCAAGTTGCTAAACGATTATTTAGCTTCAGATTCAACTAAATCAGCCCCCTTCAGCCATCTTTGCTGCACTGCTCAACACCGAAAAGAGAACCTAGAGAGAATACATTTAATAAATAGAGAATGCATTCAGTGAGAGCCAGCCAGAAAATAAATGCCTGCTTGAAATGTCTTGGGACCTCTATTTCTGACTCCTGGTATGACAACATCACCAGCACAATAGAAAAATCCCAACAGAGGATGTACTTTCTATGCCAACTCCAGCCACAGCTCGATCTCTTCAGCTCTGAAAATCATCCTCTTTTACCCAAGGCAAGGCTCTAGTGAGAACACTGGCTGCCACCAATCATCAGTCAAATTTCTCCTTGAGAGCTTCTGATAACGCTCAGAAGATCTTCTTTTATCTGTCACTGTACGAACATCAGATGGAAGTACATGTGTACAGGAACTACCCATCATCATATTGTCAGCCGCTTCCCGAACTCTTTTGTGGGCCATCGGACAAAAATACCCGCTCTTGCTGGAACCGCTCCAGCTTGATGAGAAAACCTCATTTCCTCTCAGCAGATGTAGCATGTAAAGACTCTAGACTCAAATACCGAAATACGTAGTCGACACATCTCTGATTTAACATTTACACAGAACCTCAGTAAAAAATAAACCTGACCTCTCCAATGTGGTGTCAAGATACGTCATGTGACTCAAGATAGCGGGTCCATATACCTCCCAGTTGAACTTTAAAAGCGATCACAATCAGGTCAGCGAAGTTTTTGGGGTCTGAGGTGGCTCATGAACACAAAGTACATACTGGAGAACACTTTCTTTTAGGCCCCTCCCATCTGAGGCCATCGCCATTGCTTCAGCTTCCTGGTGAGATAACAGCTCAATTTGGTTTGCTGGCCGTGATTTCATCTCTTATCCAATCACAGCCGTGAACAATTCAAGCCAAATGTTCAGAGAACACTGAACAGAGGGTTTTTGAATTTAAACTTAACTAATAATTTAACAATTTTCTTTTAAAATACAGTTTTTCACAAAAAAACAATTAAAATAGTTTAACGCAATCCCTTTAAATATCACCAAGAGCTGAAAGTAGAGATGCGGAAACCTTAGCAGAGCTCCGCGTGGATTGGTCCACTGGGACTCCCTATAGGGCTCCAGATGGTTGGTTGCATTACTGGTGCCAAAGACCAACAAGTTAAATCTGCCAAGCCAGATGCAAGCATGAAGAAGATCAAGATACAAACACAGGAATGACAAAAGAGAAACGTTTCCAGAGTATCCAAACAGAAGCTCAGGATCTAAACATTGTTTTGTTGGATTTGCACGTCGAGTGAAAAGCTGGTAACCATTTGTTACAATCAGGATTTCTGTGGCTCTCTGTAACGAACAACCAAAACAAGAGATCATTGGGACGGGGGCATTCTGGACTGTGCAAGTCTCAAACATTTTATCATTTTTAGGTTAATAGCATCAGATCTTTTCAACTCCTGAGGTATTTTTATGTATATTCAAGTTTTTGTAAATAAATGTCAAATAAAAGTTTTTGTTTTTTATATCACCCCCAAACATTTAATGAGTACTAACATTTATGTAAAAGATTTAATAATAAAGTATTTCCATTGTACCCTTAATTGAGGAAGTGACACACACAGAAATAATGGCCATTATAAAATGTGGAACCCAGTGTTCGGTGTAACACTGTGAGAGTTGAATAAACACCTCATTTGGTTTAAACACTGACAGGGTTGATATGTTTTGAGGTGTTGTTCCTTAGCTAAGAGAAAGCCACGCTCGCTTCCTGTAGAATTCCACTTGTTGCCATGGCAACCAGCATCAGGGAGACCAAGATCACGAACAGTGCATTGTGTTCATGGAACACATCTCCCACAACTGACTGGAAGCTCCCTGTGGAAATAAAATTCTTAGTGCTTTCAAAACTTGTGAAATGCGAGGCTTGGTCAGTGTCTCACTGGATTCATTTCTCAAGTGATTAAGTGGATTTTTTTTATCGTAAAAAATATTACTTTTGGCACATTTTACTAGTATAAATAATTTTCACACTCTTAAATGAAAGTATTTGTTGGATTAAACGTTTGCCTGAGGGAAATACAAGTTAATTACCTTTTACCAGCAGAATTTATGAACAATTAATCAAAAGATCCCTTTCTAATAAGATTCTTAGGGCTTTTATAAAAAGGTGGGCCCTTCTTTGTATAAATCTGTAAGTTCAGCTTCAGATTAATTCATTCCTTGGTTCAGCATCGTTTTAACA
Organism: Danionella cerebrum; assembly: GCA_007224835.1. NCBI lineage: Eukaryota > Metazoa > Chordata > Actinopteri > Cypriniformes > Danionidae > Danionella > Danionella cerebrum. The sequence goes on from SRMA01024506.1 coordinate 4,124, forward strand.
TTGCCCAGAAATATTGTGTTTAAACTGCAGATGAATTTCCAATGAATGAGTTTAATGTAACTTTGATGAAGGTGGCCAACAATAGAGTTGATGCTGTGCGAATTCTGGATTTGTTAGTATAAAGCAGTTTGACTTGCTTTTTCTTGTATTTTTATTTTTCATAAAAAAATCATATAGACGAATTAAATTAATGACAATTTGTCAGAAAATGGATCATGGGTCTAAAAAAGTTTCTTTGAGCACTTCCTGTTGCTGAGCCTAGACCTGAGCAACTACAGTACCCCCAGAGCACAGCAATGCCCTCACAGTAGGCAGTAGGCAGGGTGGGTGCATCACTTCATCCGCCTCTATTCTCCCCGCGATGCGCCCATCACTCTGGAACAGGAGCAATCTGGACTCATCAGATCAAATGACCTTCTTTCATTCTTCCCAACTGAAACCTTTTTTTCCCGGTGAGTGGTTTTCTGAAGGGTACACAGCAGTTCAGCCTCGATCCCTTGAGTTCCTTCAAACTGTGTGTCTGGAAATGCTCTTCTATCACTTTTAAACACAGCCCTGAGCTCTACTGGTGTTTTTCTTCACTTTGATTTTAGCTAAAACATTACACACACACAAAAAAAACATCTCTTTCAGTTCATAACATGAAATAAACTGAAAGTGGTTCCTTTGCTATTTGCAATTACAATTCAGGAAAGTGTGTGTTGCATCCTTCACTTCAGTCAGTTCTAGGTTAACTGTGGACCATTCAAAGAAATCTGGACTTCAAACTGCCAGGAGCTCAAGAAGTCAAAAGTAAACTACTTGGAGAAGTTACTTTCCATATCCCGCTCTTGATTTGCCCTTGCCCCTGTCCTCCTCGTTTGTACTTGGCTGCACTGATGACTCTTTGCGGTGGCAGGGCAGGATGGCACATCTTGGCATGGATGGGCCACTTATTGCCGGCTAGGGTCCGGATCCTGTCTGCACCCTGCTGAGAGAAGACATGTCAGAGCGACCCGTTCAAAGACCTCTGACAGAACCTGCTGCGCTGGACATCACCAGCAGCCCTCATCAAGCCACTGACCCGTCCACAGGGGCACAGCAGATGGACATAAGCCGCTGATGTCTCCTTAACCTCCGAGTGCTCCTTCAGCTTTTAATTCAAACCCGACACAAAAGCACAGAAATAAGCTGCTAATTTGTGAAGCACCTTCCAACTACACATCAAAGTTCTGCAGAGGGTTTAAAGCTCGTGCGCAGGACGATCGATGATAAAACACATAAACGGAAAACTGAAGAGATGCACGAAAACCAAATGAAGTCCCTGTGTACCTGTTTCTATTTCAAGCTATACAAAAAAACTTGTTCCCCAGATTTCTAAATATCAAAAAAGCTAAAATTATTGTGGACCTCTCCCAAGTTATTAGCCAAATGCAGCCTGTAGTTTTTCTACCACAGAAACATTTTCTTTGTAAAAACTGTTCTGTAACTGAGAAGTCTGAAAAAGATTATGAAGATGGTTGGACATGATTCTGCAGTGAGGTGTGCAAATAAGAAAGAGCGAGAGAGAGAAAGACGGGTGGGGGTGGGGGCAGGTAATCAAAAAGACAAATTATTTTTGAGGGAAAAAGTGTTTGTCTCTAAGCGAATCACTTTTTGAAGGTCGACTCATTTTAAATTGACAGAGCTGTAGTTTTGCTGATGTACACAAGCAATTATACAAGCAAACACTGCCAGATTTTAAGATCAAGTGCTCTTTGCTTGAAGGATAAAGAGATTTACCTGTTGTCCTTTTGAGTCTGGAGCATGAAATTTCCTCGAAGAAGAATGACTGCACAGCTGAAAACTGCTCTTTTAGAATCACATGCAGAAGTGACTTCCTTCCTTTACCGTTAAACCTGGTTTTATCTACAGTTTACGCCTATTTGCCGCACCGCGGCCTCTGTAATACTTTACAAATAAGTGAAAGGCATTTCAGTCTGAAACCTACACAATAATGTCCCTTCGTTTGGACCTTGTTCTAATTTAGCATTTAGCATCTAATTTTGCATCACAGAAGTCACTGAGGACCTTTGAGTGTATTTTATTGGCTTTTAATGCTACACCTGGGGATTATAACACTGTTCAAGCGTGGACCCTCTCTCATGTTGTGCTCTATACAACATATAATACATAATGTTCAATAGAACACAATAATAAAGTATAAATACGTTTATGTTTACATATATGACTGGTAAAATATTGACCTATATCATTTTAGAGAGCGGTGAGCCAGCAGAAATCAGTGCTTCCCACTAATAAACATCCTCAGGAAACATTGTTACACGGAACTGTATTTTACAGAATTAACTAAATAGAAATACATCAAGATTATACCCTGCGGCATAATCATGAATGAGGTTGGTTTAGGTTGAGAAGACAAGGTTATTGATAACTCGAGTGCCTTCTCCTCAAAACTCCTCCCGAAACACGTTAATCAAATGCCACTTAGTTAGCAGTGGGACAACTGACTCATTACTGGGTGAATGACGGGGGGACGCAGACTCTGAAGATGCTGGGAGTCCATCTCAAGACCTAGAGGAAATTCCGCAGACGTCGTATTTTACAATGTGAGTCCAGGAACCATAAGATAAACATAACCAAATAATGATTATATAACTAACCAAAAAACTGATTATAAGTTGTTTATTAATCAAACTGGTTCAGCTTTGGTTTGTACAAAGAGAAAACATACCCTTGAAAGTGATCTGACTGTTGATTCTTAGAGTTTTAATTTGATTTTGCATTTTTCATAACATTTGATATGTTTTTTAAACGTTTCAAGATCAAGAAACCTTTATTAGTCTCACAATGGGGAAATTGCATTTTTGCAATGGCACACAGTCAGCAAGGGATAGGTCAAGAAAAAGGTTTATACATTATAGAATTAGTAAAAAACTCAGTAAAAATAAACATCCAAACAACCAAAATAAAAATCCTAAGCGGCAGCCAGGAGTCGTTCAGTGCCTAACACTAATTACATTGGTTTTCAGTTTGTTTAACTGTGTTCTGCATGTTTTGCAATTTTGGAGCAATATGGAGTGTTTTTTTTTTTTTCATCAGATCTTGACATGTTCAGCCTCGATGGTGAACCATTGCCATCTCCCAGCATTCCTGCCAACGGAGCATACAAACAAATGCTGCAGCCAGAGAAACAAAGCTGTCATGGGTAATTAATCAAGTGCGCTTGTGAACACACTGATCCATGCACTGCCTTAAAAACTAAATATTTCAGTCTGTACCTATTCAACATTTACTATGAGAGTTGATTGTAAGGGATTTATATAGAATTTACACTTTTTTTTTTTTGGTCAATGAGGATCTGCTCACTTCTGTAGTCAGCCTCTAGTGGTCAGTCGATGAACTGCAGCATCAGTCAATTCCTTTTATGAATTAAGAGTGAAAGCAGCAGGTTATGGGTGTAGGATTGTGTGAGAAGAAAGTAGAGCTTATTAAAGCTCCTCTTTTTTTTTTTTGTTCCTTATAGTTTAGTTCTAAAGAAAAACTTGTTGACCGCAACCAATTGCAAGAGTTTCTCCTCTTTGCCCGTTCTCTAAAGAGTGAGAGCCTCAAAACAACTCTCATATGAGCTGAAGGCAATGATTTTTGGGCATCATGGAAGGATACGGAAAGCTCTCAGAGGTTTAAGCTCTCGGTTTCATCTGTGAGGAACATTGTGAGGAATTGGAAGTTTAAAAGCAAAGTTCTAGTTAAGGCCCGAAGTGGCAGACCAAGAAAATCTCAGATAGCAGCGGAGCAGGACAGTGAGAACAGTCCTCCCAATCACCTCAGTTGTGAGGTATAGCATGGATGCACTGGACAGCGGGTCTCATACGATCACTCATGCTCATAGTACAAGGCAAGCCCGGATGGAGTACCGGGGCCGGATCTGGGGCTGCATTCAAGCAGAGGAACAAGTAGAACATTCTGGAATGACCGTCTCAGTCCCCGGACTTGAGCATTATTGAAAATCATATGGAAAAAAAAGAGAAACTCATAGGGTCTGTCTGGATCATGAAGGACATTCTGGGATGAAAACAAACGTACGATGAGACTGTGTGAGTTCAGAGAGTACAAAAATGTAGCGAATAAATCGAGTATTGCATAGAAATGTGTCTCGACTTCTCTTTTCCATCACACCCACAGTTTAAAAGTTTGATGCGCAGATAACTTTTGTTTAAATCTGGAAGACATTCACGATCCTTTATATTATCGTTGTAAGCTGCAGACTGAATGGAAAGAGTGTGTTTTCTAAAAAAGAAAGCATTAAGAAAAAGACTCTTAAAGAAGCATCTTCCACCCACGACTCAAGGGCTACTGATCAATCCCCACCACTAGAGCCGTGTAGGCGGATGCCCTCAGGACCCTGGCGCCTCAGCGTGTTTATGTGGAGGAAAGAAGTTAGGTAAGATATTTGGTGCCTTAACTTTGACAAACTGGGTACTTTTAAGCAGAAGCACTTGATTCCCCAGCCTCGGGTCATCCGAAGTGTAGTTGACGGTTATTATCAAAAGAGAACAAAAGATTGCATTTGATTATAAATCAGATTATTAAATGTAGTAACAGGTTAATCCTGGAAAGATGTGTGTTACCTGGAAAGCTCTCAAACACAAGACGGAAAACAAGGGGTATTTTTTATTTGCAGCTTCTAATAATTATCTCAAGTGGATGACGCTGATGGAAACGCTGGTGTTTGTTTTAGAGCATTGTATTGTACCCTGCAACACATAAATAACATTGAACCTTGAAAAAATAACTACTGAACATATTTAGCATCAACGACACTCTCGACTGGAACCAGTACACTCATCTGTTTGGAACTAGATCGTAGCGCAACGAGAGCGCAGGGTAATTATAATTAAAGGCGCTATGATTAAAATAGTACATTTGATGCAGTTATAGAAGCATGCTCGGGGCTCTTAAATACCCTTCGTTTTCACATGGAGGTGTGACATGAAGGGACTCTAATAATAAAGTAAGCTGAACAGGAACTAATCAAACCAACTCCTTTTTTTTTCAAGTAGAATAATCTACAGATTTGTGCCGTGCCATTATTTTGTCTCTGAGCTCTTCAGCTGTTCTTGCAGGCCTCTTGATTCTCCGTCATGGATTGTAAGGTTTTATATAAACAAGTGTGTGCCTTCCCTAATCAAGTCCAATCAGTAGAATTAAACACAGCTGGGCTCAAATGAAGGTGTAGGGCCATGGCTCTGAATATTTACGACTGGTGCTGGACATTTTTTTTATTTATTTAGTTTTTTTTAGATTAATGTGAGTTTTACATCATGAGGCATTTTATTTTGTCAGTAAATTATTGCAATTAATTAGATGCACACTATCTTCTGGGCCTTTGGACACTGATTCAACCATGGAGGCCATATCGAGAGAAAACTCCACACACTTCAAGTGTCCAGGTGAGGTGGAGCTCTGGTCCAGTGGTAAATGCTCTGGGTTTGGACTTTCAAGCCAACAAATGTTCCTCTCGAGCAGCTGTCTTAGGAGGTCTGTCTGACCTGGGCTTGTCAAAAACGTCTTCTGTCTTTTCAGATCTGTTTTTGTCCTCTCGACTCGATGTTGAGACACATTGAAGGTGTCTGCCACATCAGCAGTGGATCTGCCCCTCAGCCTCTGGATATTCGACACTTTAGTCTCAGGGTGAATCTTCGGCACGTTTTCTGAGGTCTAGTTGCGGTTGATGTGAAGAGCACCGGGGATCTTTTCTACACCCCTGATCGATCCTTTATTAATCACAGCTGAAGCTCAGATGATGAGGAGAGAACATTTATGTCTGAGCAAACATTTAAACATTATTGTTTAGAATAAAACGAGCCATTTCTTGTAAAATATTTCAGGTGTAATACTTCACAACACAGTGTTTTTAAAAATGCTTGGAAGTTATGAAGGATTTGTAGGCGTGTGTAAGATATCTCTAGAAAGCATAATAATGTGTTATATTTATCTCATTCTCACATAAAGTTTAATATCCGTTCAGATCTTGTTATTTTGCACACATATACCCTGACGTTGATCCAGAATAACAAGATAATAAATGAAACTGTATATTTTTGTGGATGACCCACAAATGTCTTTGTTACACCTTCAATTCCTCTAATTTTGTGTTTGTTGATAATCAACCCGGATAAGCCTCATGTGTCTCTCTCTCATGTGTTTACATACTGTTGGATTGTGTGTAGGTAGTTCATCCTCGTTAAAGGTTCTGATAAATTTATTCATAAACAAAAGCACCTGTGACTTGGAAGAATATTATCTGGTGATCACTGATTTCAAGGTCAGAGAGAATCTTGCAGAAGAAGTAGACGCTTATATCCTGAGCAGGGATGAAATCTTGCCGCAGAGTTACAATTATCTGAAGAAACGCTTCCTTTGAGGCCACTTTATATGAAAATGATCTTCTGTGGGTGTTTCTGTTGATATCAAGGTGGCCACATATATTTTTACATTTATATGAGGACCCGATATGAGTACAGCATCAGATTCTGAGGGTTGAGGTTTACTTTGAAATAAACGGCTGCCATCAAACAGAAAGTGAGTGAAAATATTCATGACTTTCTGCCCGTCTTTAGTGCTGCACAAGTGCAGAGATGAATTTTACCTCGTGATGTTAAACTGGACTGATTTGATGAGCGAAACCGTTCATGAATGTGTGTGTATCCTGCTGTAAAGCCACTTATTAAAGAAAGACTGATGGATTGAAGCGGTTCCTGTTCTAGAGGTATAATATTTGGATTCTAATCATGGGAGATACACCTTTTGCTTGCGACACTTTCATAAATGAAAGAGCTGCTGGTGTCTGCAGCATAACAGAGACATTAATATTAAATGGGTTCTGCACTGCCACCTGGATTTAACAAAATAACAGATCCAAGTCTCCCATTGGATAATCACTGCAGTTTTTTTAACCCAAGCTGCTGCAATAAATTATTTCTTAAACAACCATATGGATATCCTTTGGTCATGGAGAAGATGTTCGTCTGTCCGATCATTAGAGATGCAGAAACTAGTCAAATTACGTTAAGAACTGTCCAACAAAATATTTAAAACTGAAACATAGCAGGGACCATGATGGTGATCACTTAAGAGAGATTAAAAGGAAGAGAAACATCAGTAGAACTCAGGGCTGTGTTTAAAAAAAAGAGCATTTTCACACATACAATGTAAAGAAACTCAGAGGATTGGGACTGAAGAGCTGTGGAGCCTTAAGGAAATCACTTATCAGCAAGGCTCACCGTTCCGTGTGAAGGACTCTGGAGCAATGCAAGAAGGACATGTGATCTTATGGATCTTGGTGAACAATTAATGTAACTAACGTTTGCATTCATTTCTCCTTCAGAAACTTCTCAAAACAATACAACAGTGAAAGCGTGTCGCCAACGAAGCTACAGAACCTCCAACAAAGCATTAGAGTGTGTGATCCTTTTTGGCCAGGCAGCTGGATTTCTCTCTGTTCTTCTTCCATAGCGATTGTTTGGTTCATATCTGTAGCTTTTCAGTGCTTTTATTTAATCCGGTCACTGTATGCAAATATTGCCGTCCATAAAAGCGATAGCGCTGCAAACATCCTGCACATGATTGACTTATTGGAAAGCAGCTGCGATTGAATGCCCTTTTCTTTTCATTTCTTAAACGTTTTCCATATTGGGCTGGGGGCTGACGTGCCGCACCACATCATCAGACACTCTCCTCTGAGTTGATGCGCTGTATTTGGGCTTCTGTCTATCACCCGTGTGGAGTTCTGTCTCCTTCCCGCTTGGATGATCAGTCAACTGGGCACAAGTGTGTCTTCTGCCAGAGAAAGCCTCCCGTTTATGGCAGTTTTGTGTATGCAGACAGTTCCAAGCTGTGGTAGTATTCATGCTTGATGGTGACAAGGCCTCATGTGCCAGCACACAGACAGAAACGGAGCCATATGGACGGTTAGCTCATGGATTGCACAGTTAATCGTTTATTTTCTGTCCTTGGAAATGTGAAGTTGCTATATTCATGTGATGTCTTTTCTAAAATAGACATAAATATCTTTGGTCTGCAAATAGTTTAGTCGCCGGTGCTGCAACAGAGCACTGATCAAAAGGAAAGTGTTAGAAGAGTAACTTTCTGTTTTTGGGAAATTAAATTTAATTCAAGCTATAGAGCTTAAGAAAAAAAGGATGTTTGATACTCAATTATCCGAAAGCTGATAATTTTCCTTTAAAATCTAGCATCAACGACTGCCTTTTTAAGAAGCGTGGTTCACTGAAAGTAGAAAACAATATAAATGTGCCGTCACAAGCCTCGTCAGGGGCTTCTGCCCTAGCATCCACATGTGACGATTTGTAGAATGTTGTAACCCTCGACCTTTTGCTTTAAAGAAAAGAGTAAATCTAGTAAGCAGTCGGTAGGGTCAGGGGATCAGAGCTGTGGGGCAGCAGTCATGCACATGATCAAGACATCTATGGGCCATCAGGCTCCCGTGGGACGCAGGTTCAAGTGCAGACTGTGGTGTTTTCTGATCCCATATATTTCCCATCTCTGCCGGTTCATTTCCTATTAACCTTAGCCGCCCTGTTTCAAATAAGCTAGTGGACAAGCACACCATGTGCTAGGCTTCGTAGAGAATGTTGTGGAGCAGAGTGGTTTACATAACATTAAAAGTGAGGTTGATCTCTGTCGGATTTGTCATTTAAATAATTGCCATTCCGGACTGACCTTTACAGTGTTTGAAATCCACTTAGCTCTTTCCCTGGGTTTGATGAAAGGTATTCTTTGAAAATAATCACATACAGTATATTTGTCTGATAACAACAGGTTTTCGTTCACCCTTCCGATGAGCCATGGTGTCTAAAATCAATCTCAGGCAGCAGAGAGCTTTAGGAAAGAATGGGCTGCTCCCAGGAGCTCAGTGGATTCCAGTACACAGGTACGATAAAGTCTAGTTGTGACATTTTCTTTCGACACAATGTTACACAAGCAGCTGTCAGGGGTGCCAGTGATTGGTAGATGCAGTACCTTCAGAGCAGTGAGAAGGAAATGTGATGCATTCACGGATTACTCACTCTGCACACGTCACATCTGTCAAGTTTCTTAGTATTTCTATGTGATTCCGAAAGATTACGTTCTGGAAAAAGGAAAATTAAAAAAAAAAACATTAACACTAACCAGGTGGATCCAGTTGATGCCACCCTGAAGGATCTTCATCAAGATCCAGGGAAAGCAGAGGGTAGGGTTCGAAAGGCTACTGGAGATTGAAGACAGGTGAGCAATACGAGCAGTTGCATTCGGGAGGCCAAGAGCAGGTAAGTATATCCGAAAGAAGGCCAAGTAAAGGTTTATGAAGGGATTACAGAGCAGCATCCCAATAAAGTGCCAGTGTTTCAGTGTTATCTAGAAGTAAGTCTTTTTGGTTCCATAGCCCCAATAAAGTGCCAGAATAGTTAAGTTGGAGACCTTTCGAAATAAAAAAGCCCCGGACTGTTGTGTTTGTGAGTCTTGTGTTTTTCATTTTGCTGCAATTCTGGTGTGAATTACCTTTAAACTTTGGATTAATTTCATATTTTGAACCCTACATCCACCTGTCTCTTTGGGGATGTACAATGGGTGTCAAGACTTCTGGTTCTCTGGGTCATTTGCTGCTATTTTGCTTTGATTCTCCCTCAGAGAGTGCTGCACATGTTGCTGTTCAGTTTTTAATGAGTGAATGACCTGAAACCTTTCCATTTCAAGTGTATTCCGAGCATCTGTACTGAGTACTGCATTGGCCAACTGTCTGCCAAACCCTGGATTTTTTGTTATTGGGTCTTTTTGTGAAAATAAAGAAAGAATGATGTCTATTCCCCACGTGTTTAGTTCAGACACGCCGTCAAACGCGACTCATCCTTTCAACTAGAAGATATAACATCAACACTACACTTGATGGTTCTACAAGCTCTAGGTCTCTATTCTCTATGGTCCTTTCAACTAGAGAGAGAGAGAGAGAGAGAGAGAGAGAGAGAGAGAGATTCTCTCAATGCGTATTAGGGTGTCTGCTGCCGGTCTATCTTTTAGTCGGTCTGTTAAGCCATCCGTGCTTTTCTCAGGCCAGACACACAGAAGACGGTGCATCTGAGGGATTTTGAGTTCAGTAAAGACTTATTTACTCACTGCAATCGGGTCCTGCTCTGTCTGCATCCTCACAATTGGAGGAAAGACTTATTAGCTAAATGAAAGCTGTGTGATGGTGTGAACCCATTTGTTGAAGGCTGAATAAATGGTTCTGCACTATTTGTAATATTTATTCAAGATTTGTGAAAGAGGATTTGACCCGAGACTCAGCTCTGTGTGTTGATCCAGTCAGAGGCATTGTTATTGCAAGTCTTTGTGCTGGAATCGTATTCTCAGCTAATTTCTAGGACAATTTAATGCATTTCTGCTAATCGTTCATTTTGTTTCGTAAGCGGATTAGAACTTTGCAGGATGAGGTGCTCTTCATATTTTACTGTATTTAACGATGACTTTCTGCATTTTTGATTGTGATATTCGATACGCTCTCACTCGAGACTGTCCCTTGATATTTATAGATGGAAATCTGTGCAGAGGATGCGTAGTTAGTATCTCCACAGTGCGCATGGATGCACAAGAATTACTTTAAGAGTCCTGCGATGTTAAGAGTTTTTCCTCATGACAGATGCATAAATCTTTCAAATGTGACTTTTTCTATTTCAAAAGTCTGATGGTTCATCTCCTGTTTTGAGGTGACTTTGATTTAATTTGTAAAATTGAAATGTCTGTGTGGAGTAAACTTGTGAACGCCCCGGAGCCTGGAAAGATTAACACATTAGCATACTAGATGTGAAAGAAATGGGAGTGTAAAACATCACCATAATTATCAACAGCCATGGCTTCTGTGCCCAGAGGCGTCTGGTGCCTTATTGACAATTCAGTTTCATCAATTTCTGTCCTGTGCAGAAAGTTTAAATCCCAAAGGATTGATCTTCACCGGGTTTTGATGGCATTACTCCATTCTCAGTGGGCTTTTTATCTGCTGTAGATCATCCGTCATGCAGAATATTGAAGTTTTATTCATGAACCTGAAAGCATCAATGAGCTTTGGAGGTTTGAAATGTTTGTTCATGCAAAGTGAAACAGCAAGAGTGCTTTTAGTGAAGGAACAAAAAAATGACTCGACCGAAGAAAATGGAATAATCTTTTGCTTTTATGTGATTGAATTGAATATTTGACTCCCTATCAAAAGCCACTGTTACACAGTCTAAGGGAGCACAAGACGAGAACGTAAATAATTGAATTCAATGTTTCCCCAACCGCTAAATGGGGAGGGGGCTTCCTCTAAGAGCAGCTAAAATATAAGAATTTCCCTTGATTTGGGTGGTAATCATTCCACCAGCGTCATGCGGGCGGTCGGTCGCCGCGGTTTGGCTTCACTCCGCCGGGCATGTGAGAAACACTTGGTTCGGATAATTATGTCATCATTTGAGACTAAATTTGTTTCTGTTGCATTACGTGAGGTTTTCTCGGACCGTAACATTTACCATATTCCTAAGTTTCTCAATTTAAATTCCGGCGAAGAACTCAATGCTGGTATTATGCAAGTTCTCTTGGGAGCGCATCAATAATGGGATGATTTAAGCAAGCAAACACCATCTGTGTGCCTTTGTGTCCTAAGTGCATATCTAGCAGGGTGGAATCTGAAGTTTGTCAACATTCATATTGATTTGACGTGACCTTTGATAATGTCTGAGCTTCCCAGCAGCTTTCCTGTAGAGCAGACGACACCTTTTTCTCAGAAGAGACTGACACAAGGACACACTCTGAATCCGAGTGTGTGTATTTATTAAAGGAGGCAGAGTTAAGATGTTGTATGAAAAATGCCATTATATAATGTAGCAATGAATCGGCAAGTTACGGTGCACACAAGGCTAATGCTACACTGACACGGATCACCCGAGCTCTCTGTAATTCCACTGCATTCACTCACTTTCTCGCCATCTTCCCTGTAGATCTTTCTTTCCACTTTCGTTCTTTCTCATAGTACTGAACTCCCACTTTCTCTTGGAATACGTAATAGTATTTGAATGATGCTGCAGTTCATTGAATGGCCACTTGAGGCCACCGTCCACAGTGAGCAGATTCACATCGACTCCCTTTACAGCAGAAGAAAACATTAAAATTTGTAGTGACACAATTCAAATGGAATTTAAAGGGTCAGAAAAACACCTTTTTTAAGTAATTGTCAGGAATGAAGACTGAAGCATTCTGAAGCGTTTACTTTTTTTATTATATAAACGGGTCAATTTTCCGATTTTGGTCCTGAAGAATGATGATGTTCAAATACCTGATCAGAGAGGCATGTCTATTATCTATTTTTGTAGAGATTTAGATAAACCTGTACATATACGGACGGCAACTCTGACACGTTTTGCAAATTCTTTTGTTATTTCGAAAAGATTGAATTTGATGATTTCAGCAACAATCAGCAAATCGATTAACGTCTGGTAAATACAGCTGAGGTTCATACGTTTTCTTGACGTAATAATCATTCGTAGTAAACAGATTGCGCCTTATTCCGGAACCACAATATCTGCAGCTGTTTGATTGTGCTCCCACTGTTAACATGGATCACCAGAGACTGGAATTACTGGAGTCGGAGCTGAATAATCCTCCATTTCTACACTGCTCTCTGAGGCACAAACAGTTAGTGAGAGAAAAGGAGAAGAGGTTATTTTTACCAAAGCCCAGCCATCTCATTAACTCATGGCTGACCACACCTTACCCTAGAGATTTAGAAAAGTGAGGTGTGCAAACATCCTAAGCCTCGTGCCATTCATTTGAAACCTGTGATATCACAGACACTACAATTCTGTTGTATAGAGTAATGGGCTGGTTTTAATGGAAAGTGTCTCTGTGTGACCTCTACATGTGAACCAAGAATAAACATGAGAAAACAAAACAATTTAAATCCCAAACATATGATTAATTAACAAAATTTGAAAACATTTCAAGAATAAAGTCACATTAATAAAAAAAAAATCTTTACTGAACAAAAGAGAAATGATTCATAAAAAAATATATAAATATAAATATATAAAGCCTTCTTTCATCAGCGATTGATAACAGATGGAGTATTAAAGCTGCAGAGTTGCCAGTTACTGCTCAGTTTCCGGAGACTTATTGCAGGGTCATTGTCAAAATGCTGCTGCTGCGGCGGCGAGAGAAACAAAGAGATTATTTTGTTTCAATCCGGCTCACGTTGCATCAGTATTCTGCATCCAACCTCGCGACTGAAACATCACAATCTTAGCATTCACTCCTGAGGGCATCTGCCATGCATGTTTTTGGACTTGGGGAGGGAGATGGAGCGCCTGGAAGAGCATGTAAAACTCCACTCAGAAAGTGCCCTATAGGTGAGCTGGAATTGAAACCATCTGGCTGAGCAAGATACAAGCACTTAACCGAAAAAAAAATAAAAAATAAAATATATATATATATATATATATATATATATATATATATATATATATATATATATATATATATATATATATATATATATATATATATATATATATATAATTAACTTTTACCTGTATTTGTCTGAGGAAACACAACACCTTATTTGTGACCCAAGCAAACATTTGAGAGGTGCTTTATTATAAATGCAGCCATTAATGCACAGCTTCTCTCTGTCATAACACACAAATGCTGAATCAATATGGTGCCAATTAATGTGGTTGTGCTGATGTACTTATAAAAAGCTTTCATAGCTCACTGGTCAGTGAAATCACCCCAGAAGGCGAAGACTTTACAAAGTACAAGTTTGGAGAAATGCCAGGAACCAACAACTAGACGGAGGTGAAGCACGGATGGCCAAAGCATCTGAACAAATGCGCCTCTCAGTGTTATGCTAAACGCTTGGTAAGCGGTCACAGACGGACCTCTGCTGCCAATACAAATGATCGTTTGCTTTGTAAAAAGCTTTTGGAGATTGCCTTCACTTGGAATGTGGTTGAAAGTAATGCCACTGGACATTGATTTGTTTCTGCAAACACAAATCTCAGATCATCACTTTTATACAATCTTTTGTACTTTTATCCTGTTCCACGAGGATTCTAACTGTGAAACTAAATATTATTTTGCTTTATACCCATCAAATTTCAGGGTTCAACTCATAACCATATTTTTACAGCTCTAAGCAGAGCATAACTTCTACAAATTTCCAATATTAACAGATTACAAAACCACATCATTATAACATTTTGTTTTCTTATGGGTTGTAATAAAGGTTTCTTAAAACAAAAATTAATTTTTGCAAAAGTTATGTATTTTCTGGATTAAAAAAAACTATATATTTTAAAATTTGCAGCAATAAACCATATTTTCATAAGGTTCATTTCCTCTTGATCACACTCCCTTCGATCAAACAAAGGGAAAGCCACAGTTAGCTACACAGGAGCTAAATACGTTTATTGGGATTTAATTATAAGGATTTAATTACGGATACTAAACTGTTCTAGCAGAAACTACTCTGAAAAAATGAGCAAGCCAGCGTTTGGAAGAATACACACATTTTTTCATCTAAGGTTTTGTTGAAAAGGTAATGAAAAGTTTGGAGCAAAAAACTTCTTTCCATCACAATCATCAATGCTGTGTTGGAGAAATTCTTGTGTGTATTTCTGTGCTGGCTGAATGGTGCAAAAAAATCACACATGCACACGCACGCACACCATGTTCCAAGATTCTCTCCCTCTCTCTCTCTGTTAACCACGCTACATGCGTTCTACACTTATATCACTGTTCACTGAGCCATTAATAAAAAAAAAAGCATGAACACAACGTACTATATATTTATAAAGTTAATTTATTTTTATTCTCTGTCTAGAAGTCCATCCCACGCATTCCCCAATTCCAGAGAGTTTCTTGTCCTCACCCCCTCATCTCATTGCTTATCAGTCAGTGGGCAAAACATTCTGCTATTTCTGACAAAACTCTAAATATTATACTAATTAATTTCACTACATCACTGTTACTGACTCCATTTCAACAGGCTGCTTCTAAAAGGTTCTCTATTTAATACCAGCAGGGCCATAGTTTGTACCGGAACTTTACTATTGCACTATTTATCAAGGAACAAGGAGGGTTTTAACACATACCACAGCGGAGTGAACAGGTGTAAACAATGAAAGACACAAGAACATGTTACAGTTTAAATACTTATTTATTTAATTATATAATTAATATGTTTATGTGAAATTCTCCATACCATGCATTCGACACACGTTTATCTAAAGCATCCTATACTTTCAATCAATCGTTTTGGTCGCTAGAACCATGTTCTAGTTGGGAGCTAGACGCTAATATTTTACTGCAGCGTTTATCAAACACAGTAACAACACTTCATTTCGAATCATGTTCACCACTGTCCCTCGTGATGGTCTGGAATTTTTATGCAAATTATCGGGTAAAGCAACAGCTGTGAGTTCAAGTACTGCTGCCATTCCGTCTGACTGCCTGAAATTAAGATTTCGATATGCAAAACAGTTCCTCGGTGTAGAAGCGGCAGCAGTGAGAATGATGCATCCGCACACTATAATACAACATTTAAAAGAAAGATGTTCAGTGTAGTTTGTGGTTATTATTCCCCTGTCTGCACTTAATGCATGACACTGATTTACATTGCTCCCTTTTTCCATTAAATTCGTCGCAGGCGATTGTTTTTAAGGACATCTTTTCTCTGAAAGGATATCATGTCCAGGGAATGTCTTTATCAATCACCGCTGTGCTCTTTCAAGAAAAAGCGTTCCAGGTCTGCCGCTGCATGCTGTGCTTACCAAAGCAGACCGGCAGAGCCATGGACAGCCTGATTGACCTTGCAGAAGATTTCCTCAGCCCTTGCTCTCCTAGCAGCTCAACGCAAGCCCATCCCTCTCTGCATATCGACATCCTGACTCCTACATGCAGAACATCTGCAGCAGGCGGCAATGGATCAAAGGTACCAATGGTGAGCTGTGACTGCATTTCATGGTGCGGCACATGTTCTGCTGATTTGAAAATGACTTGGGGTGCTTAGAAGTTAGTCAAAAAAAACAAACAAAAAAAAAGCTTTTATTGAAAAAAAAAAAAAGCTGTGAATCTGGTGTGTACCAAAATACAGCTCAGGGCATCGTTTTTAAAGAAAAGCTTAATAGTCACTTGATAGATTTAAGATTCCTGCTACCAACAATGAAAACTGCTCTACATACGAGAGTTTTACCGTGTAAATAATCCAATTTTAATTCTATCTATTTTGGGCTTCAACAATCACCAAAAACTCAAGAGTTATTTTATTTTGAATAAAATAATATTTTAATTTTGGGGTCCTCATCAATGCAGCGTTTCACACTATGGAATTCAATCCAATATTGCCATCGATGATTACTGAAGTCACTTCCTGTTTACTTCCGGGTTTAGCGTTCTTATCGCTTTGCAGACTCCTGCAGCTTGGTATGTATTTCTGCTCACCATTAATACGCTGCTTGTGATGTTTACACCGTTCTTGCTAAGTAATCCAGCTAATCTCCTGCATCTGTTTTTAAATAAAAGAATACAAATAATGCCTCTTCCTAATGTGACAATCACTCTGACTGCAGTAGACGTGCTAGTACTGACAAAAAGTCAATATCAACGTAGCAGGTAACTAATTGGTTAACATTTGCAGGAAAACTGCAATTTCCGAATTGAGCTATATTCCCTTTATGGCTGCTAGGCTAAACACTAGCAGAATCAATTTGGCGCAGTGGATAGCCGGGGCTACCTGGAAGGAGTTTGCATGTTTCCCCCACAATCCCAAAAACATGCGGTTAGGTTAATTTGTTGTTGCTACAGATTGTTCAGTAGCATAATAATATTCCCTGTGTCAATATGAGTAAAATAAACCAACCCCTATGTTTCTATAATTTCAATGTAAAATATCCAGGCCTTCTCAGCGATTTCCCAGAATTTCTTAGTGGTACCAGTCTAAAAAGATATAGCAACTGGAGTCAGGACACATTGGAAGTCTGGGCAAAGTTTAGTGGTTGTAGCATCAGATGTGCGATAGAAAAAACGTACTTTTACAAGTCGGTATAGTAATGTACAATACTCTGAGGAAATGCTTTTTCCTCAGCCAATATTAGTAGACACCCATCGCTTCAGTGGTGTAGTGGTTGGGGAGCTCAACATTTACAAGGCAGCCCCCCCCCCTCGTTCCTCTTCCTGCTCCAAACATTCCTGTCTGTTCATAACAAAGGGAACGTTTCTTTGATCTGGAAGTGCATCGTATTAATTATTTACTAAAATTGTTGGACTACCTTCTGAAGATCAGTTTTTTGTTCCTGTTGCTTCCTAATTTTGCAAAACTAACAGTGAGGATATGATGTTTAAAACCACATCAACATTCACACAAGATATGTTTACCTAATATTTAAAATTGACAGACAATAATTAATGACTATTTTGTAGAACATTTATAGAGAAGCAGGTTGTGGATGATTAACATACAATTGTGCACACAGCTCATAAACGCTTCAAGACCTGGAAGCGGAGCGTGAGGTCATCATTGATTTTCCTCATCGGAGGCAGCGACCACTTTCTATTTCATCCTGCTGTTCAACCACACGGCGCTTTAGCATAAGCATGATCTACCTGATGATGCTGTCGTTAATAGCTAGATAAGAGCCTAATAGATCTCCAGAGAGCTGTTCCATCTAGCGTTACAGGAGATGATTAGCTTTGGATTGTGCAAGATGTCAAACATGCATTACAGAGAAGCTTAGGAGACCACGGGGACTGATGGCGAGATCAGCCTGTGACGCCGAACCTGCATCATCCGGATGGATCGCCTCAATAAAACACATCATTTAAAGCTGTGGGATGGGCTTTTACGCCTGCTCAGCTACTTTTGGAGCCCCCTTGACGGCATTCATTCAAAAATGGACTTGCAAGTGTCATTTTTGTGGATTTTATTAGATTTCAGTTGTAATTTCCATTTTAATATTTGGTTATAGGCTGGTAATTAAATGACGTTCTTGCTGGAAATGCTCTGATGTTCTGCCTTGTCCTTCACTACATAAATCATGTTATCT
The DNA here is from genome assembly GCA_007224835.1 of Danionella cerebrum. Classification (NCBI taxonomy): domain Eukaryota; kingdom Metazoa; phylum Chordata; class Actinopteri; order Cypriniformes; family Danionidae; genus Danionella; species Danionella cerebrum. Next base: position 22,228 of record SRMA01024506.1, read on the forward strand.
TTACTAAACTAAGAGATTCATGTTGTGAAGCTCCAGAGTCCTTAAGTGAGGGGCTAAGTACTCCCCAGCTATAGGCTAATGAGGATTAAAGCATTTGCCGTTTTCTGCTTATTGCCATGTGTTTTATCATTTTATGACCAAGCGCTCAGTGCAGCTCTTCTGTTAAGAAAAAAAGTTTCATGAGCTTGAAAATTACAAGAAATAAAATAATACAAATTTATTCTTGGTTGATAATGAACGATGAAGTCTATCAAATATTTTGAATTGAACCTACCAAACCTTAGAGATATTTTTTTATTCCACGTTTTAATTAGTGAAGGGTCCTGCTCAAGAACAATTTTGTGGTGTGGAACTGTATAAGTAAACATTGATTAAATTAAAATAAGATTTCGAATTCGACGCATGCTCTGTGAATCTTTATAACCTTGTGAAAAGCCATGAGGTGTTACAGGTTCTCCCTGTGGGGCTGGGGAATAAAGCACACTGGCAATATATCGAGAGCGGCTCGGAGTAATATCTTAATACGTGGGCCATGATGAAACATTAGAAAATATATAGCAGACTCTGATTCATCACCGGGACAATCCTTCAGGCGTCTGACCTTCAGTGACCCAAGGTCTGCGCAGTCTCTGCTTTTACAAACACACAAGAAACCAGTAACCAGTGAGGTACACCAATGTTGAGTCTGAGACCAGTGTAAATGTGTATGAAAATATTGATTAAATCATATAATAATTCATTGTAAATACGGCAATACTTTGAAATTATATTTTGCGGACATCCCATAGATTTTAAAATGACAGATTTTGATTGAAGTTTACACTTTTTACTAATATTTTTACGTCTCCAAAGTTAAAAATAGAAGTTTTTGGGGCTGAGTGATGTGACGATTGCATAGAGAATGGCTGTCGAAGATTGGAGATGGTTGAAAGATGAAAAGGTAGAGGGCATTAATTCTGCAGTAAATTATCTGTAAAGCAATCGTTTCCTTCAGTAAGGAACTTGATAAGTGAGGATGGATAATCAAAAAAAGACAATTTCGACACAGAATCTCTTGAGCAGCTCTCCTCAGATCTTTTTTTTAGCCTCTGTACTTGACACAGAGACACATTGTAGGAGTCTGCTCTTCAGCCTCTGGATATTCAACACTTTAGTCTCAGGGTGAATCTTCGGCACGTTTTCTGAGGTCTAGTTGTGGTTGATGTGAAGGTCTAGAGCACCGGGGATCTTTTCTACACCCCTGATCGATCCTTTATTAGTGACAGCTGAAGCTCAGATGACGAGGAGAGAACATTTATGTCTGAGCAAACATTCAGCAAGATGTGAACATCAGAAATAGACATTATTACAGAAGCTGTTCGGATTAAAATGAGCACCACTTTAGAACCAGAAATGATATCTGGCCACATCCAGCAGGTCATTGATGAACCTAACAATAATTGGAAATGTCTATGTAGAGTGTACTTTATACACCTCTGAAAGTAAGTGATGTGGATGCTATAATTCCAGTGAAACGCTGTGATTGGTTAGAAGCCAGTTCCTGTGGACCCCATTGAATCCTATCATTTATGTCTCAATTATAATATTTCTCGACAAAAAAAGAGATCAATTTAAAGGAAGATGTTTGGAGACGTCTTTCTCCTGTGACTTGACAGATATGATTTTCCTCAGATTTAATTAAACCCGGTTCAGAGGTAATTTCCTCTAAGAACCACTTTAGATATGAACTCTCCCGAGTTACTCGGGATCAAAACCCCTTAAGTTCAGTCGTTTTAAAGTGGAAAAGGCATTGTACCTTCCTTCCCGTCAATTACTCTGGAAGCACTTTCCCAGTTTTAAACAATGTCTCGAATAATTGAAACCTTTCCTTTGTGAGGTTTCTATGGTGACACTCAACATGTAAATGAACCTGCACAAAACTTCTCTCATCTTCTTTGTCACATGGCTCTGCACACCATGGGCAGATATAATAGCGCAGGAAGCCTTGACGGTTTCCCCGGCAGACACCGCTTCAGAATCCACAGTGGCTGTTTCTGGAGCACCACCAGCAGGTCAAACATCTGCCAGTAGATGATGCATGGCCCTTCTGTATTACATCAGTCATGCTGCTACTCACCCACGCACTCAAAGGCCAAAGACAGAACTGTAGTCCAGATCAACTTCACTAAAACACCCCTCCCTTCATCTCAACTGGAGGCTAAATATAGACGGTTAGGTTAGGGGCTGGAACAGGTGCTCTCCTGTCACCTCCTGCAGCTTAAAACCATCAGCAACTGCAGGTTTCTCTTCTAATGTGTCGCTCATTAACTGGAGGAGGACTTCAGAAAGGAAAGTGAGGACTGGCGTTCGAGTGTCATTTTGTGCATGTATGGCTACCTCAAAGAGGGCACCGCATCAGGACGGTGTCATAGCTCCACGACGTTCTGCCATCAGGACGCCGGCACCGCTGCACATTATTTTCACACTTAATTCCTAGTTTTTCTGTATCTTTCCGTTCTTGCACCTGCACTCTAGTGTTATTAAGCACACTGGATTTAATGTCTTTTAAATTCACATATATGTAAATATATTCCTATATATCTATCAGCCCTTTGTTTCTTATGTTGTGCTCTGTGTTAGCACTGTAATGCTCATTTCAAGACTGATTTTTTTTGTTCTCTTTTATGGGGCATTTTTTAATAGACTAAAAATGAATAAAAATGTAAAAAATCTGCATTTAGCAGATGCTTTTGTTCAAGGTGACATAGATCAGGAGAAAAACGAGCAATTTACAATGAAACAAGAAGATTGTAACAAACGTATTTGGCATACTACTGATGTCTGAAATATATATATATATATATTTATGTATATGCCAATACAAAACTACCATCACTGCAAACTATAGTGAAATACTGGTGAATATTCCTTACCTTTAACTCAATCAAGGTTTTTTTTTTTTTTCTGTCAAATAAAAACATAATTGTGGCTGTGACTGTGTTTTCCAGAAAAAAAAAGGTCTCGTCTCATTAATTCATTTAAAAGTACATATCTTCTTAAAGAATGGAGAAGTGCAAAGCTACAAGATCCTAATCACTTCTTGTTGATTCAAAGCTCTTCTATTCCTTTTAATGCCGGCATATTTATTAACCGCTGCCATTGAAGTTTAAGCTTCAAAGTGCTGTTAATGAAGCATGCTTAAAGTTTTGATTTACACACAGCACACACGAAGGAAAACATGGAGATGAATGCGGTGCTTCACTGTTTTTGCCATAAAATAAAAGTGAAAATTCTAAACAATAATAATAATAGCTTCCAAACCTGTCATTTAACAAATCATTCCAACTTTTCCAGCATGTGAGAGCTGTGAGTGAAAGAATAACACTATTTTATTTTTGCCGCATGAATGCGGAGGAAGCTAATCGGTCGATCTGCTCTAATCTTGTTGGTTTTATTGGTTCTGTCTCATTATCTGGCCTGGACAAAGGCTGAGCATGAAGCTGCCGAAACACTTTATTATTGTTTGGAGAATAACTAGATATCAGTGACAGAAGTGCTGAAAGCATGTTTCCACCTCAGCAAATGAATAGAAAATAAGAGTTTTAGCATTTCACCAATAAAAACACTGAAGCATTGCTTTAAACGCAGAAATGCTGTTGCAGACTCTACATGTACTCTATAAAACCCAGAGGAGAAGCGGTGATCTCATTTGCATATTTTAAATGCTGGCAAAAATAAAGCACACACACACACGCACACACACATACCCCCACACACACACACATACATATGTATATGTGTTATAGCAGTGCCATCACCTCAGAACTTTCAAAAACTATTGGGACACGCATACGCCCATCTACAATCGGGAGAAGTCATGCCAGAAGAATTCTTTATGGAAGATTTGCAGCCAAAAAGCCATAGCTCTGAGGTGGGAACAAGGCCAAGCGGCTCAAGTATCTTTTTTTCATGTTTGGCACTCCAAATTAAACCTGCCAGGTTTGAAAGCAGTTTGTGCAACTTTGACAACTTTAACTTTGGGATGCTTTGGGATCCCCTTTGCACGTCCAGTTTTAACAGTTATAGACCCCATCGATATTCACAATGCAAATTTTCTTATCTTTGTCTGAGATTTTGCCTAATCAAAGTTCATGTGATTCAAGCATCTCTTCGAATGGACGGAGACACACAGGAGGGTACTTTTTCTGGCAAAATAAACCTTCATCTATTAATTTTCCTGCCCGATTATTCCCTTTCAGGGTCATAGGGGTCATCTCAGGCACACATCAGGCGAGAGGCAGGGGTACGCGGAACGTCTGCAGGACCTGCTCATTCTCAGCAAAAATAAAGAAATAAAATCGAAGAGCCATGGATTCATTTCATCTGAATTATCTTTTTCTACTTTTTGACCACAGAGTTGAGTTTCTGTATAAACCTCGTACCTTTGGCTGGACCCGGTGACACTGTTTGTCCAGGGAGAGTGACATGCGTGTGTATGTTATCAACCAGTCCGAATGAAGGAGCAGAAGGGTCACTGTTGGCAAATGTGTCCATTAATCTACAATGACAGCTAACCTCCATCCGTCCTTAGGGCACAACAGCGAACGGCATGAGAGCGTACGCCAGAGTGAAAATGAGTGCTGGCCCGTCTGAGAGGAATGCTGAGGAGATGCAAGCAGCGCAGCGGGCTGATTTATGCAACAGCACAATGCTTGACCAAACGGTTCCATCGAACTGTCGTCTCTAACAAGCCCAAAGCAGCAGTCCCTCACAGTCACATTTCTCCAGCACTGTCTGGCCTGAAAACTTTCTTTCAGAACTTCACAGAAAGCCGTCTGCACACTGTTATCTCACAGACTCTGGTTTTAACAAGTGCAAAATGTTCCCAGATGAACTGTTTAATTGTCAGATTGAGAGTTCACACCCAACACAAGCTTAGGGAAAAGGTTAAGTCTTTCTAGAGCATTAATCTGGCACTTTTGTGAGAGCACCGCTTAAAATAACCCAAACATGAAGAACCTCTAGTGAGGGACTGCATTTCTGCTTCACTGAGGAATGTAGGCACCAGGGCCTGTCACTACAGAAGCTGAATGTGCTACCCGCGGGACAATGCATGCTAAAGGGTTAACTTCATGACACATAACAACTCAAGAACGCTAAACATGTCACGTATCTGGTGAAACTCCTGCGAACGAAACAAGCAATCCATTGAGATACAAGAAACCCAGCAGGAAACATTAGTGTACACAACAACCAGATACACGAGAACAAGAGTAAAGGAACTCGCTTACGAAGCCTTCTGTTAGTCACCGCTTCACAACAATTCCTATAAAAACATTTTTATTATTGTTTAGAAACAAAATCAAGAGTAAAACTAATTTGTTCTTTTCATTCCCAATAAAAGAAAATAAAAAGAATTACAAGAGCACATTATTTATTTGTTTTTACCCTTCATATTGAGTCCTTAAGAAAGCAGAGGAAAATGGGTTTGAAATTTCATGTAAAAAAAAAAAAAGTTTATTAAAAAAAGATTCATAACCATCTCAGTATTGGCTAAATGTCCCCAGAAAAAGTCCCCAGCCCGAAAGTAAGACTCGAAAATAGAAAGATAGTCAGAGACCTACTACTTGTCATTGTTCCTCATTGGGGACGGGCCAAGATAAACATGGCAGCAGGCACATGAGCAGACGATCTTGTAAAGCTCTGTGGCACTGTGCAGGAAGAATCCCAGCAGAGCTTCTTAGAGCACGTAGGTGGAATAAGCTGGTGGCTAAATGTGTTCCAAGACAGCGCAGCAAAGCAAGGATATGCTGAATCATTCATTACGGGCTCCAGTTTGCCTCCAGTGAGTCCAGGCTGTGGATCTTGATTGGCTTGTTCATATTCCTGGAATCAGCTGAACTTGTTTGGCTCCCGCTGTAGAGACTGGTGAAATATTCTCAACAGCTTGCTCAATAGAAAAGTTTCCATGGAACATATTCCACATCGGCCGGTTGTGCAGTTTGGTGTTTTGAGCCAATCCGCTCAGCTGCCATTTGCCAAGTAGGACGTGTTTCTTGTTCTGGAACAAAGTATGATCCAGCTTTGAGGGTTAAAGTTGCAATATGTAACTTCCATTCTCGCTATGTGACACACAGACCCTTCCGTTGTGCTGTGGATCTCAAACATTCACGAAACCATTCAGTGATTGGACAGTTCGCAGCTGGTTGCTGACCAGTGTATGTGTGCTGTAATCCTTAAAACCAGATCAGGTTCAGTTGAAAACCCGTGTTGTATTATAACACCATTTCATTTCCAATTGCTCGATTACTAAATCTACTTTTACTTGGCAACCAAACACCATCCTCCAATGGTTTGACGTCAGATGTGACTGGTTTCGGTAGCTTGGTTCTTCAGCCACGGATTATTGTTATATTTCAGTGAAGGCATCAAACATTTAACCCAGGCTCATGTTTACATTTATTATCTCCTTGCTTTGCTTTCTTTCTCTCTCTATCCCTCAATACCCCCCCCCCCCCCAAACACGCGCACACCACCATCATAGCTACTGCACGTCCTTGTCATACTTGAATCTAAAATTCATATATTTCCCTAATTGGCCAACCATCAAAGAATATAAATCCTTCGTGGCCCTTTGGAGCACAACATCTCTGTGCAGAGGAACACTCCAGATAAATTCATATGAAGTATTTATAACTAATACATGTTTGACATGAATTAAATGAACCAAAGCAAGCTCTCCTAGAAAAATCGTTTGTTTTACAGTGGATGAATTCAAGTAAAACACACAATCAACACTATTAGGAATCGTTTAGCACATCTCTTATTTAACAGTGGAATAGGTGAGAGCTCAAGATTGGTGTACTAGCGTCAAATGCAAAAGCACAACGTGAAAAATAGTTTTCTCACTTTTGAGAATGTTGTGTACCAGTCTTTTTCCCTAGTTATGTTGGCTTGCTTGCAAAGCCAACATATTGATATTGTGTTTAAACTTATTATGTTGGCTTGCTTGCAAAGCCAACATATTGATATTGCACTTAAACTTATTATTATTATGTTGGCTTGCAGAGCCAACATATTGTTATCTCTCTTAAACTTATTATGTTGGCTTGCTTGCAAAGCCAACATATTGTTATTGCACCTAAACTTATTATTCTTCTTCTTCTTATTCTTCTCTTTTCTTCTGACAAAAATTCTTAACCCTACTCCTCCTAGCCCGTTCGAGCTACAGCCACGAAACTTTCCACACACCTCAAAGCTGTTATGTAGTTTGTTGCTATATCTCTTCGGACCGATTTGACCAGCGGTTTCCGTAAAAATCGCGAATTTCGGCCCAAAAATCGCCCAAGTCATTCCCTATGGGAGCCCTAGAGTGGTGATGTCATCGCTCACTCTAACTTTGAGCAAGCTCAGTCTTGTTGATACTTGCAATGTTTTCTCAACTAAAAATTTACCTTTACACACACATTTTATATCTAAATGGTAGAGATTTTTGTCCTCTTTCAGTTGGTGCTGTTTTCATTTTTAAAAAACACACGGTTTTTACTCCAGGTGGCCTAAACCACAACGAGTGCACATAATTGCTCCATTCACCTCCATTCAAAAATTCTGGTGGATTCTGTTTAAAATCTCAATCGCAGGCTATTTTTAACTCGCCATAAATCATTCACACTTTATCACAGCTTCACAAAATTTAGACCATTCTCTTCCTTAAAATCTTGGGATTCTAACAGTAAAAGAAATATTTCAATACCTCTGTTCATTCTTTCGTAATGTTTATTTGTTTGAGGGTATGGATTTCTCTAAAATGAGCAGTTGCACAGAATCAAATGAAGGCTATTTGTAGCTCGCCATAATTTTTTTTATTTCTAATCACACCTTCACAAAATTACAGCATTCTCTTCGTTAGGGTCTTCTGCTTCTTACAAAGAAAGAATCATTTCGATATGTCTTACGGTTCTTCTATAATCTTTATTTGTTTGAGGCATGGAAATCGGATTTTCTCCAGCAGATTTGCCATCATTTGAATATCTGACAGTTGACTTTCCAGCTGCAGCTGACTCGTTTGAAAATCTGGCAGTTGATAACTCCAGGTGCAGCTCATTTCAAATAAGTAGGTTAAAGGTGTCTCATAGACTTTCAATGGCTCATTGAAATGAATGGAGCATGAATCCCATAGATCCTATTGTGAAAGAGCTTCTGTAATTGATTGACACTGGAAAGTCATAGGAGCATTAAGGAAGCAAATTACTTATCCAGCCCATCATTGCTTGTGAATTAACATAAATTAATTAAGCCACACCCACTTTTTGACATAACTTTCAATGTCAAATATCTTCTAAACGGAACACAGTAGAGACATGGGGGTTGCTTTATATTAATCTAAATGGAAAGTAGATTACAACATGATGTCACTAACTCCTCCATAGCAACCAAATTGTTTACCATAGCAACCAATATGGCATGTCTCTATCTCAGCTTAGGAAAATCATAGAGACATGGGGGTTGCTGTATTTTACCCGTATAGATATGGGGAGCAATATATTAGGTCAGCGACCCCTCCATAGCAACCACACTGTTACCATAGCAACCAATATGGCGTATCTCTATCTCAGCTTACGAAAGTCATAGAGACATGGGGGTTGGTGTATTTTACTCGTGTTGACATGGGGAACAATATGTTAGGTCACTGACCCCTCCATAGCAACCAGACTTGTTACTATAGCAACCAATTTTGCATGTACCTATCTCAGCTTATGAGAATCATAGAGACATGGGGGTTGGATTATGTTATTGTTGCGGAATTGACAACATTTTAAAAAAAAAGGTATTAACGGTACCAACGCAAGCCAACATCGAAGTTTGCGTGCAAACTTTAAAATCTAGTTATGTTGGCTTGCTTGCAAAGCCAACATATTGATATTGTGTTTAAACTTATTATTATGTTGGCTTGCTTGCAAAGCCAACATATTGTTATCTCACTTAAACTTATTATTATTCTCCCGGCTTCTTCTTCTTCTGACAAAAATTCTGACAGCTACTCCTCCTAGCCCGTTCGAGCTACAGCCACGAAACTTTCCACGGTCGTCCAGACTGTTCCCACTCGAGTTGCTATATCTCTTCGGACCGATTGGACCAGCGGTTTCTGTATAAATCGCGAATTTCGGCCCAAAAATCGCTCAAGTCATTCCCTATGGGAGACCTAGAGTGGTGATGTCATCGCCCACTCTAACTTTGAGCAAGCTCAGTCTTGTTGCTACTTGCACTGTTTTCTCAACTAAAAATTAACCTTTACACACACATTTTATATCTAAATGGTAGAGAGTTTTGTCCTCTTTCAGTTGGTGCTGTTTTCATTTTTAAAAAACACACAGTTTTTACTCCAGGTGGCCTAAACCACAAGGAGTGCACTTAATTGCTCCATTCACCTCCATTCAAAAATTCTGGTGGATTCTGTTTAAAATCTCAATCGCAGGCTATTTTTAACTCGCCATAAATCATTCAAACTTTATCACGGCTTCACAAAATTTACACCATTCTCTTCCTTAAAATCTTGGGATTCTAACAGTAAAATAAATATTTCAATACCTCTGGTCATTCTTTCGTAATCCTTATTTGTTTGAGGGTATGGATTTCTCTAAAATGAGCAGTTGCACAGAATCAAATGAAGGCTATTTGTAGCTCGCCATAATTTTTTTATTTCTAATCACACCTTCACAAAAATTACAGCATTCTCTTCGTTAGGGTCTTCTGCTTCTGACAAAGAAAGAATCATTTCGATATGTCTTACGGTTCTTCTATAATCTTTATTTGTTTGAGGCATGGAAATCGGATTTTCTCCAGCAGATTTGCCATCGTTTGAAATCTGACAGTTGAATTTCCAGCTGCAGCTGACTCGTTTGAAAATCTGGCAGTTGATAACTCCAGCAGGTGCAAGCTGATTTCAAATAAGTAGGTCAAAGGTGTCTCATTGACTTTCAATGGCCCATTGAAATGGATGGAGCATGAACCCCATAGATCCTAATGTAAAAGAGCTTCTGTAATTGGTTGACACTGGAAAGTCATACAAGCATTAAGGAAGCAAATCACTTATCCAGCCCATCATTGCTTGTGAATTAACATAAATTAATTAAGCCACACCCACTTTTTGACATAACTTTCAATGTCAAATATCTTCTAAACGGAACACAGTAGAGACATGGGGGTTGCTTTATATTATTCTAAATGAAAAGTAGATTACAACATGATGTCACTAACTCCTCCATAGCAACCAAATTGTTTACCATAGCAACTATATAGCCACATCTCTATCTTAGCTTAGGA
>SRMA01024508.1:0-46608 GCA_007224835.1 Danionella cerebrum
AACATTGTCACTACATTACTAATAATAGCCAGTAACAGTCACTACATTACTAATAATAGCTAGTAACATTGTCACTACATTACTAATAATAGCCAGTAACATTCACTACATTACTAATAATAGCTAGTAACATTGTCACTACATTACTAATAATAGCCAGTAACATTGTCACAACATTACTAATAATAGCCCGCAACATTGTCACTACATTACTAATAATAGCCAGTAACATTGTCACTACATTACTAATAATAGCCAGAAACATTGTCACTACATTTACTAATAATAGCTAGTAACATTGTCACTACATTACTAATAATAGCTAGTAACATTGTCACTACATTACTAATAATAGCCAGTAACATTGTCACCACATTACTAATAATAGCCAGTAACATTATCACTACATTACTAATAATAGCTAGTAACATTGTCACTACATTACTAATAATAGCCAGTAACATTGTCACTAAATTACTAATAATAGCCAGTAACATCGTCACTACATTACTAATAATAGCCAGTAACATTGTCACAACATTACTAATAATAGCCAGTAACATTGTCACTACATTACTAATAATAGCCAGTAACATTGTCACTACATTACTAACAATAGCCAGTAACATTGTCACTAAATTACTAATAATAGCCAGTAACATTGTCACTACATTACTAATAATAGCCAGTAACATTGTCACTACATTACTAATAATAGCTAGTAACATTGTCACTACATTACTAATACTAGCCAGTAACATTGTCACCACATTACTAATAATAGCCAGTAACATTGCCACTACATTACTAATAATGGCCAGTAACATTGTCACTACATTACTAATAATAGCCAGTAACATTGTCACCACATTACTAATAATAGCCAGTAACATTGTCACCACATTACTAATAATAGCCAGTAACATAGTCACTAAATTACTAATAATAGCTAGTAACATTGTCACTACATTACTAATAATAGCTAGTAACATTGCCACCACATTACTAATAATAGCTAGTAACATTGTCACCACATTACTAATAATAGCTAGTAACATTGTCACTACATTACTAATAATAGCCAGTAACATTGTCACTACATTGCTAATAATAGCTAGTAACATTGTCACTACACTACTAATAATAGCCAGTAACATTGTCACTACATTACTAATAATAGCCAGTAACATTGTCACTACATTACTAATAATAGCTAGTAACATTGTCACTACATTACTAATAATAGCTAGTAACATTGTCACTACATTACTAATAATAGCTAGTAACATCGTCACCACATTACTAATAATAGCCAGTAACATTGTCACCACATTACTAATAATAGCCAGTAACATTGTCACTACATTACTAATAATAGCCAGTAACATTGTCACTACATTACTACATAATAGCTAGTAACATTGTCACTACATTACTAATAATAGCCAGTAACATTGTCACTACATTACTAATAATAGCTAGTAACATTGTCACTACATTAATAATAATAGCCAGTAACATTGTCACTACATTACTAATAATAGCCAGTACATTGTCACTACATTACTAATAATAGCCAGTAACATTGTCACTACATTACTAATAATAGCCAGTAACATTGTCACTACATTACTAATAATAGCCAGTAACATCGCCACTACATTACTAATAATAGCTAGTAACATTGTCACTACATTACTAATAATAGCCAGTAACATTGTCACTACATTACTAATAATAGCTAGTAACATTGTCACTACATTACTAATAATAGCCAGTAACATTGCCACTACATTACTAATAATAGCTAGTAACATTGTCACTACATTACTAATAATAGCCAGTAACATTGTCACTACATTACTAATAATAGCTAGTAAACATTGTCACTACATTACTAATAATAGCCAGTAACATTGTCACTACATTACTAATAATAGCTAGTAACACTGTCACCACATTACTAATAATAGCCAGTAACATTGTCACTACATTACTAATAATAGCTAGTAATATTGTCACTACATTACTAATAATAGCCAGTAACATTGTCACTACATTACCAATAATAGCTAGTAACATTGTCACTACATTACTAATAATAGCCAGTAACATTGTCACTACATTACTAATAATAGCTAGCAACATTGTCACTACATTACTAATAATAGCCAGTAACATTGTCACTACATTACTAATAATAGCCAGTAACATTGTCACTACATTACTAATAATAGCTAGTAAGATTGCTCCCACATTAGTAATAATACAGTGGTTCTCAAACTTTTTTAGTCGAGCCCCCCTTTAAACCTTGAAAAGAATGTAAAAGATATAAAATAATAATTATTTAATAATTAATTAATAACTATTTTAATGTAAAATAAATGTAACTACTCCTTAATGTTAAATAACTCATTATTTATAGCTTATTCAAGTGGCAATTCGGTTGCATGGTGTTAAGATATGATCCTTATGCGCTCTTACCTGGTTAGCAACACTACCTAATTGCAGAGCACGTTACTTACGTTTGTTATCTCGTATGTACATGTGTGAGATGTACCATTGAGAGATGATTTAAGTTTGAGTTTATTAAAGAGGCGTTTTAGTCATTGAGAGCGTTTTGTTTTCCTCACGCGAGCAAGAGAGAGAGCTCACGGCAGTAGTTCCGCTCGTGAGTACGGATGCGGAAGCACCGCTGCGGCTACCGTAGCCAAGGCATTGTGGGAAATGTAGTTTTTTTTCTCGTTTTCGTTACGACCGCGCTATCGCAGAGATGGGCGAAGACGTCAGCGCACAGCGCTGGGTGTACAAATATGGCCGCGGCTTCGGCCTAGCTCCGGGGCTCTTTTACGTTCAATGTGTGAGAAACGGCAACAGTTTCGCTCGTGAGTACGGATGCGGAAGCACCGCTGCGGCTACCGTAGCCAAGGCATTGTGGGAAATGTAGGTTTTTTTTCTCGTTTTCGTTACGACCGCGCTATGGCAGAGATGGGCGATGACGTCAGCGCGCAGCGCTGGGTAAACAAATATGGCCGCGGCTTCGGCCTAGCTCCGGAGCTCTTACGCCTCTCATACGGCCGTGACCGGACTTCGCGGCGCTCTGCATTCGGTCTATAAGACGCACCAACTTTTCCCCCTCAGTTTTGGGGAAGAAAAAGTGCGTCTTATGAGCCGAAAAATACGGTAAGTTACAAATTCTTTCAGGAGAACTGACAACGAGAAGTGTAGACAGATGCATAAAACATTCATTTTAAAGCGGATTCATGTTATTTTGCAATAAAAAACAATAATGAATCAATGATTTAGAATATTTTCTCAGTGAATCAGCTCAGTCATTGTCACAAAGACTTCTTTAAAGTCATCCATCTCTCTCCTCGCACAAAACCCTCATTCGACAAAGTTTTCACATTTCAAACACTTTGTCAAATGTAAATAAATCCCAGTGCTAAGTAAACAAGGCATTGATAAATAAATTCTTCACATTAATGAAAAGTAGAACAGAAGCCCCCCTGCTGCACATGTGTGCTGATATATCATCCCCTCGTTGTATGTGTGTGTACATCATGCTGTGAGGGCTTGTGGAAGGCATGCAGCCATCAACACTTGACGAACTTTTGGGAAATAGCTTCATTTGATGTACGATGACAGCTTGAGAGAGAAACATTTCATAACACATTGTCTCTAAAAATAAAAATGCATACACTTTGTAGTGGGACAGTAATTAATTTCGTAACTAATTCAAACAGCTTTTTTCCCCCGGAATACATTCTGCTTTTAAAAACATGAAGAGGCAGAGTGAAAAATAACAGACAGCAGTAAATATAATAAACGTAAAGCAAATCTCTGATGAGCTGAGCCTGTTTTACGAGGTAGTTAATCATATGTTAGGCCTTCCCTTCACTGCTCATTACAGTTGCTTGCACATCATCAAGGCTTATTATTTTAATTATGGCCTTATATGCCTTGTTACTGAATACCTACATTACGTGAGACACACAGAGCTTTTATAGATGACTATTTTACCACAGTGTCCTCAGTGTGTCAGACAGCAGCACACTGCATTCCAGCTGCCAAACACATGTAGAATGTCACTAATCTTTCCCCGAGCAAGTGATGATATATAATCTGCTGTGTAGCGCTGGACTGCTCGACTGTTTTCTGCCTTGTATGCGTGTGTGTGGGTTATAAGTTTCCTCAATGATCTGCCAACAGAGAGTATCCGAGCACGACTCGGTGACTTCAAGTGACTTCTGGGAATGAAAGGTAATAGAGATGTGCCAAAGACAAATTGACTGAAAGTCCATTCATTTCAATAATTGTGTGTAATTTTTGGGGGGGAGCTGGACAGTTTTGTTATCTCCAGGGGAGTGAGGACTTGGTGTTGTGTTTCCTCCTCTGGATGGAAGCCGTGAATTTATGCAACTATTTATTGATTTTGATTATTGATTAGTTGATGAGCCACACAATGAAACTTTGGGAAATAGTAGTGGAAGCTAGGCTAAGAAGAGAAGTGGATATTTGTGAACAGCAGTATGGCTTCATGGCCAGGAAGAGCACTACTGATGCAATTTTTGCTCTGAGATTGTTAATGGAGAAGCACAGAGATGGTCAGAAGGAGCTGCACTGTGTCTTTGTGGATTTAGAAAAAGCGTATGACAGGGTGCCGAGAGAGGAGCTATGGTCCTGTATGAGGAGGTCAGGAGTGGCAGAGAAGTACGTCAGAATAGTTCAGGATATGTATGAGAGAAGTAAGACAGCAGTGAGATGTGCTGTAGGTCAGACAAAGGAGTTCAAAGTGGAGGTGGGGCTACATCAAGGATCAGCTTTGAGTCCCTTCTTATTTGCTATGGTGATGGACTGGTTGACAGGTCAGGCAGGAATCTCCGTGGACAATGATGTTTGCGAATGACATTGTGATTTGTAGTGAGAGCAGAGAGCAGGTGGAGGAAAACCTGGAAAGTTGGAGGTCAGCTCTAGAAAGAAAAGGAATGAAAGTCAGTCGCAGCAAGACAGAATACATGTGTTTGAACGAGAGGGAGGGGAATAGAACAGTGAGGTTACAGGGGGCTGAGGTCAAGAAGGTGCAGGAGTTTGGGGTCAACAGTCCAGTGTGACGGGGAGTGTGGAAAAGAGGTGAAGAGACGAGTGCAGGCAGGTTGGAGTGGGTGGAGAAAAGTGTCAGGGGGTGTTGTGTGACAGAAAAGTGTCAGCAAGAATCAAAGGAAAGGTGTACAGAACAGTAGTGAGACCAGCTATGATTTATGGGTTGGAGACTGTGGCAGTGAGGAAGAGACAAGAGGCAGAGATGGAAGTAGCAGAGATGAGGATGTTGAGGTTCAGTTTAGGAGTGACGAGGATGGACAAGATTAGGAACGAGCACATCAGAGGGACAGCTCAGGTTGGTTGTTTTGGAGACAAAGTCAGAGAGGCCAGGTTGAGATGGTTTGGACATGTGCAGAGGAGGGATAGTGGTTATATTGGTAGAAGGATGTTGGAGATGGAGCTGCCAGGCAAGAGGTCAAGAGGAAGACCAAAGAGGAGATATATGGATGTACTGAAAGAGGACATGAAGGTAGTTGGTGCAAGAGTAGAGGATACTGAGGACAGAGTTAGGTGGAAAAGGATGATTCGCTGTGGCGACCCCAAAACTGGGAACAGCCGAAAGGAAAAGAAGAAGATTTATTGATTTTTCCCATAGACCAATTTGCATTAATTACATCAGGACAGGAGGGTGTTGAGAGGAAAGAAGGGAGTGTTTGTTTTAAAAAACTTTCATTTTAATCATTGTGGATTGAAGATAAATAAAAATAAATCCAGTATTATACCCAATTTGAACTCCTTATCATGGGCTCACTGTTTGCCAGATAACTAACATACATCAACCATGGGGAAAACTGCTGATATTACAGTTGTGTCGAAACCCTCCATGAGGCAATATGCAATTGCAAAAGAAGCTCACAGGCAGCTGTATCGAAGTATGAGGAATATGTGGCCAGAAGAGTTGCACATGAGTTAACGCTTGAGATGATCATAGAAGACATCAAGAACCAGCACAAACAGAATTCTTCAGTCAGAATCTGTGTCTGTGCTGAGCTCAAGAGAAAACGTTCTGGTCTGTTCCCAGTGCTCCCAAGTCCTCTTTTCAGATAACATTTGGAACAAAAATCCCATAGTCTGGAGGAAAAGTGGAGAGGTTCAAATGTCCAGCTGCTTACAGGCTTCCAGTCAGTGATGGTTTGAGGAGCTGTGGCATCTACTGCTATGGGTCCATTGTCTTTTATCAAGTCCACAGTCAACGACTGCAGCTGTTGACCTGGAGATTTTAGAGCACTTCATGCTTCCTGCTGCCAAGAACCTCTTTGAGATGATGATGATGATATTGTTTTCCAGCAGGATTTGGCACCTTCGAAGAAAGCCTGTGAAAGTGTCATGTTTTTTTCATTATTAAAGCACTGCAGGGCATATGCCAAAGAAGACAAATGCATACATAAACCGACAAAAACAAAAGCAAAGCTGAAAAAGATTACATTTAGATTTAAAATCTTGATTTTCTTATTTTAAAAAGAATTGTCTAGTTTGGTCGATTATTTCCCTTTTTTGAGAAAATATTACCTACAATTTCTTGAGAAGAATTTTGATTGAGTTAAAAAGCTTTTGATTTTGCCACTAAACTTAAAATTAAATCTTAAAACAAGTTTTGACTCAACAGTTCAAATGAATATTATATTTCTTTGTTACCATGTACTAAGCGCAAACATTTTTAAGTTGTTTTTCCTCAGTTCTGACAGTGGGCTCAACACTGACTCTGTATGGTCCATGTTCGAATCCTGAGAGAGTGGATAAATACACAGCAATGTTACTTTTCTCCTGTTTGCTCAAATAAAAAAAAAGTAGATAAGTAGGAAAAAAAGATACAAAAAATTTAAACCAGAATTTCTTTTTTTAAGACTGTGTACTCTAGTTTGGGTACTAAGATAAGGCACAAACATTCTTAATATCATTCTGTTTTCCCTAAAATATTAACAAATATTTCTACTTTTAAGACCAAATTGGATATTGCTGAGTGACTTGATTTTTGATTCTTCAAAACCTACGATGGACTGGTGACCTGTACAGTGCGTACCACCGACACTCGCCCAAAGTGCACCGGCAGACCCCCGTGACCCCTAAAAGGGAATAATTGGGTTGGAAAATGAATGAATAAATTGCTTAAAAAACTTATTTTGAGAGTTTTTGTATATTTTTAAGATTCAGCATTTGTTGTCCGCTAGCGGGTGAAATTGTGTGTTTATTGCAGAAAAAATTAAAGAAAGAACCCTGAAAAGCTTCAAAACAAAACAACAGCCTGGATTCTTACTGCGTGTTCACACTTGTAGTTCAAATAAGAAAATTTTAGATTTGGCTGATGTACCATTTACACCCAATCCCTGCACCTAGGTTCATGACCAGTACCTGACACCATAGTGACACTGGTCAGAACTGGGATTTCTATCATCTGATTCTAAGTAAAATGTAAACTCTTTAATAGTTAATACAAAGCTCCTTTGAATTCACTTGTTTTGTTTTTCTTTGTGCATCAGTTCCACAAAATCAGAATTCAACCAACGTGATTTTAGATAATACTTTATAATCACCGGTGGAGACAATGTACACAGTAATACCAAGTAAATTCAAAGGGGCATTTTTCCAGTATAAACACTATTTCGTTTGACATTATTTTGTGGCAGAGAAGGCCTTCCATACTTGCCTCATTCCACAGTCTTTGTGTCTCAGGTCATACCCTTCCACCAAAGGCTTCTTTCTTTCACTTATCTTTTCTCTCCCTGTCTGCTTCTGTGAGTTAGTTTCATGAAAGAGAAGTGGTCTGTTGTCGTTGCGGTCGGCTCCCCTGGTGTGCAGGAGGAATGGCTGTGGTATTGATCTGCTGGCTCCCCTGAAGCTCCCCTTTGGGGGGTAGAGAGGTAGATGAGGACCAAAGGCGCTGGCACACACGGCCACCCTTCAACTCAAACACCATCCCCACGGTAAGGCACGCAGAGGGCCATCTTTGTTCGGGGCATCATCAAGCACTGCTTTTTATTTACCTTCATCCTCCCTCTCTCTGGCTCTTCACATGGATTTCCAAAGAGTGTTTTCATTCTCATTGCATTACTGATGCACAAGGTCAGCGCTGATAGCCTGGAGGTCCTGTGGTAACGGGGAGATAGAGAGGAATGACACTCAGAGAGAGAAAGTGGGGGGGATTTTTGCAGAAGGAAGAGCCATGTCATTCCTCACTGGACCTGAAGGAGGCCATCAAGTTCACCAAACTTGCTGGAGCCCTTCTCAAAGAAGCAGGAATCATCCAATCGCACATTGTGGGCACAGGACCTGTGACCGGCTGGGTCAACAGAAGCTCTCAGACAGCTTCGTGCCTGCAGGCGAGCTGAGCTTCTTACTCCCTGCCGCTAGAGCTGTTTAAACAGACCGAATGATTTACATGCCGCTTGGAAGTGAGCACTTCCATTGATTTCCATCTGCCTGCGCCCCAGTGTGGAGATCATGGCAGCAGGCATGATGTCATGCAGATGAGGCTGAGATAAACAGCAGCTGAAGGTCAAGCCGTCGCTTAACTATGAGTGTCCTTAGACTGGGTGAGCTTTTAACTCTGGAGGGAAGCTGTAGATGGAAGTGGGGTCTTCAGGAATCACTGAAGTATAGCTAAGTTCAGATTATGTATTTGAGTGTCTTTGGACATACATGCGTTTATGTTTTCAACACTCTGACAAGCGTTTTTAAAATTTCTCGTAAACGACATCACAATCCCACGAGATCCTACCCAGATGATTAGCATTTACCCCGCACATCACACATTATAACATCTTTGTCTTCCGTTTGGTAGCCATTTTCTTCTGAAAAGAAGCACATTATGGAGCTCATTGTCTCCAGACAAAGGAGGTTTTATCTATGGAGGAAATGCAGTGTTTTGATCTGACTGCTGAACGCGGCCAGAACAAGACAGGTCTGCTTTGCTGAACTTGTACCTACCATTCAAACCAGAAAGTGTATGTTTTAATCACTGCAAACATCTACTGCAAATAACGCAGGGGTCTGCTGGTGGCAGCTTACTTGGTGGGCTGGTTTGGATTGAGCCGTGCACGCTCATGCCAGCCACACTCCCCTTTGAGATTACTGGCCACCTCCCACTTCCGTGTACAGTACATCGTATTGGTTCAATCCGCCCTCGTGCAACGTGAAGCTCTCAAAGTCACAAGGAATAGCGCCAGGAGTCAACTGTAAAACAAACAAAGTGACTCAAAAAACAAGATAGGATTAGGGTTCAATTGTGATTCATTTGGGTTGGCGTAGTAGCATCGATGCCACCAACAGTAGTGAAAAATAATTTACAGGGCGCGGATGGCATCAGCGTACACGGCTCCAGCCCCTTTTACCACATGCTGCAACCAAAACCCTCTTGCTTAGTTCGGGCGAGAGCCGGGGGTACACTTTAGACAGATTGCCAGTCTTTCTAACTAACCATTGTGCTGCCTCACAAATCCAAACATTTTAGCCAAAGATAGAGATGTGATGACGCACCATGGGTGGGGTCACTGGTAACGAGCGGGGTGGTGGCTTATGGTATTTATGAGGAACTTTCAAATGGTTGTTTTTCAGATAAAAATGTTATTATTAATTAAAAAATTGGGGTGGATTTTTGATCATTTAAAGGGGACTTGGAGGCGCACTAATACTCCACATTTGTGTTCAAACAGCTGGGAATGTTTTCATCACAGATCCTCTTTTGAAGTAAAGACTCAAATACAGGTAAAACAAGACTTGTAGAATTAACAGGTAAGGACCTGATAAAGTGTGCCCCCAGTTGCTTGTAAATGAATGTGGGATCCTCTAGATATAACCTCTCAGCAAGCCAGGAAGTTCCCAGCCACTTTGGATCATTTTAAAAGATCTTGACGAATTGTTTGTGCTGGAGCAGAAGAGGTTGGGGCAACGGACTAAAAGAGTGGAGAGAATTGAAAGACTGCTGAAGATTGCCGCGATGCAAATAGGCACAAAACCTGAGAGAGCACTTCCACCTTTCATGCGGGGACCTTCAGAAGAAATTGGGGGATGGGTGGCATGTTCGCGAGCTAGAGGGTAAGACAGTAAAGGCTGAGGATGTTGAAGGGGGAGGTTATTAATTTTCAGCGTGCAGTAGAATCCAGCTGGTTGCTGCGACTTGCTTTCTGGTGTAATGAAAATGGCCAGAGTGGAAGATAAATGGCTCGTAAAGAGGGACCATTTAAATGCAGTGGGGCCCAATCTGGATGGTGACTAATCTCAGTAACCCCCCACTCCCCCCAACACATTTATGCATTTCCCCACCAATGGACTCTCTCGCTTCTTTTCTTCCCATATCCATTGCCTTCTTTCCTCCCTTCAGCCATGGCTGTTGCTGCTGCTGACGTCCCTATGAATTGTGGTGAGGTCAGAGTTCAAGGCTTGCAGAGAATTATCTTGATTTATGCGAGCGCAGGGCCGGTAGCAGGCGAGTGTCGTCCGCTGCCAGGGCCTGCCGGGGCTGTGTGCCTGGTTTACGGCTCCCCAGTGGCAGGGCTGCAGCAGCTCGTTGCACAGTTGGAGAAATGGGTTGCCTCTGCACCTGCCGTTTTTCATCCTTAGTGGGTCGAAGGTGTATGATATATCTCTAAAGCGCCTAATAAGTTTCTGAAAAACGTGTTTTTAAAACAAATTGATTTTGATGCTTTATGAGGCCAAAGACACGCTGCAATTCTGTGAGAGTGACCGAGCATGTCCAGCCGTGTCAAGGTGAGAAAGTAAGAAAGTTTTTTTCACATAAGATTTGGTCGTCTCACAGTAGAGAACACAAGAGTTCACCGAGTACCTACCAGAGTGGCAGCTATTAGGCACAGAGAGTTTTTTCAACCCCTTTTTCCTCATCTTTTGACATCTAGTACCGTGCTGATTTGACATAGATGTTATAAAGAAATAATAGACTCATAACTAGACAACTTCATAAAATCGAACAAATAATTTCTACATGTACTACAATCTATTTAGCTTTTTGTTCGATTATCATGCCTCTTTTTTTATTTTACTGAAATGTACAACGTGAATGTACTTAAAAGAGTTTAAGTTTCAATTATTTTAAAACAACAAAGACGATTTTGATTGGCTCTTTGATGGAGACCAACAGAGCTTTCAAGCCAGGAAGAAATAGCGAGAGGACACCGGGAGATTTTAACTGTGAGTAACGTTTTTTTAATGACATTAACCATTAATGTTTTAGTTCTTTTGTATTATGTTTAACACTTGTCGACCAAACACAATACTGAGTATTTGAACAGCCCGCAACGGTTGATGAAATTAGCCATTTTACATTAAGTGCTAAAATAGTAAATAATGTTAGTTTTAAACTGCTCGTATTAAATAATTTGTTTACTGATGTCTGTAACTGTTAACGTTACTACTGGTGGTTACTTTTAACAGGCTTAGTTAAGTGCATTATGGCAATGCGAGTTAGTTATATGCTGATGTGTTACTGACCTTAAAAATGTTAGTATCAGAAGTTATGTCTTTAAATGTAAGAAATTAAACATACCGAACGTATAACCTCTCCATTTACACACAAGCAGCCAATTTTGGTTACGGGTAATTACAGAATCGATAGCAGTAAATGTACGTTACGTGGTGCTTTAATGATTATTTGTTATCGCATCAATAATGTATAATAATGCACATTTATCAGTTCCATGTTGAGACGTTATTCTAAGCTCATGTAACTTTGGTCTTTGCTAACATCATGTTTATCTGCGTGCCGTTACCTAACATTAAACCTGTTTTTACTTTTACCTGAATGTTGGCAAGAAAGCTCATTCTGATTCAATTCTATTCAATTCAGTTTTTTTTAACTAATATGGATGTTTGTTATTGTGCAGACTCCAGAGGCTCAAAGCATGGATTCCATTGACAAACTATAGTGGTACCCCAAGATACGAATGCTTCGAGTTACGAAATGTTTGCGATACGAAAGGTCTCGCAGGAAATTTTTTGCTTCGAGATGCGGAGAAAAATTCGAGATACGAAGAAACACCAACAGTTAAGTAACTCTGACATCGCGCTGCGCTCCTGGCACTCCATTCTCCCTTTGAAGAAAGTGTGCTTTGAGGGGCTTTGAGTTTTAAATCGAGTGAAACATTATGTATAGATTACCAATAATGTACTATAACAAATGTTAGAGTCAAGGTGTTGTAAAAGAAATAACGTTTACAATGTGGAAAGTGTTGTTCTGTAGCGCAACTTAGAGAAACCCTGTGACTTGTTCTCAGAAGCGCTCTCTCCATCCCTTCTCACAAGCTCGGTATTCTCTATGCTTGTGCTTGAACCCGTGTTGGTGTCAGTAATTCGTGAAATATCTTGAGAAAGTCAACTTTCATACGTAGTGACATAATGTTTTCTGCCATTTGTTCTACCTCCTCTGACACTTCTCACTCACAAAGGTATGGTTTCACATTTGTGTACATATTACGTATTTTGCTTGTGTTTTATTATCATTTACTACATTAACAATGTGTAGATCTATTTCGACCTCACTCAGACCGTCACCACGGTCTTATGCTGAATGATGCCATTCTTCCGCCTATCCTCGAGACCTAATAACAACAATGTCAGGTGACTGACCTTAGGAGCTGGCTGCTATATAACATCCGGATTAACCAGCCACTTCCTCTTTGCCTTTCTCGCCTCATCTGAGACCGGATCGGTCTTTAAAAAAAACCCGGGAGGAATTGCAGTTTCAATCCGTCACGTTTTCCGTGCAGGTGCTTTAGGTCCCTGAGGATTGCGTTAAATTTCTCCTTTGCTTTTGGACGACGCTAGCGCGTTGGTAAGTATCACTTTACTTCATTTCTATTGTTTCACAGGTGTTGTGTTTGGGCTGCTGTTCGCAGCGGCCGTGTCATTCACCCTGCTGGCTGCGCGTTCGCGCGTAGAATCGGGGTTATTGAGGACTCTTTATTCATCTGATTCCGTTTGTTTAACTTCTGTTCGCAGAATCTGTCCAAACGTTAATAAAAAGAGTGTGTTTCGTCACACACTTGGTGTGACCTGGTTTATTGTTGTGTTCTTTCCAATAAGAACCAGTAGGTTTCTATTGAATAATCTAATTTTCAACCTAAGTTTAAAAAAAAAAAAAAAAAAAAAAAAAAAAAAAGTGAGAGGAGCTCTGTTCGCAGACTGAAAGTTGATTACCGCACAGTGATTCGTCACAATTTGTGCGTTATGTGTGCTGTGTGACTGACTCACTCAAGCACTGATTGCTGCTGGGCCACATTGTGGCTACTATTGGTTTTCTAAAATTAATCAGTCAATGTGCCGATTCTGCCGGACTGATATGCACCCGCGAGATGGTCATAGAGAATGTGCATCCTGTTTGGGTGTGCAACATTTACTTGACGATGTTGAGGAACCCTGCGCTGCTGCACTAGGGTTCACCTTTCAGGAAAGAGTTCAAAGGGCTGGACTTCTGGCCGGTAGTAGGACAGAGGTAACCTCTAAAGGGCCCTCTGGCAAGGCACGTCCTTATCAGAGGAAAAGAGGTCCTACCCCGGATAATTTCAGTGGTTCCTCCAGCTTGGATATACCTCAGCCCAAACGTTGGGGGAGCCACAGTGATTCAGGAACCTCAGCATAATACCAATCTGCAAATTTTAGCAGTGTTGCGTGATTTAGCTGGTAAATTTGACACAGGTACAACTGCAATTAGCACACACCCCTGTACCTGCCCACCCGTAGCCTCTTGTGGGGATGAGTTACCACACCAGGAGGGACAAAGTGACCCAGGAGATATAATCTCACTGCATGCTAATGATTCCCTTTATGGTAGTGAAGGGAAAGATGAAGAGGAGGACGAGGATGAATCCAGGTCTGGCGCTTCAGGGGGAGGAAGCCCACACCCTGACATAATTTCTCTCATTTTAAGTGCAGCAAAAATTTTGGGTCTTGACACAGCAGAAGAAGCTACTGTTCCAGCCCCGCAACGGGGTGTGTGGACCAGTATTTCTCCGGCTCAGGCCCCCGTGTCTATTCCTGTAGCAGAAGATTATTCCCAGAGGCTAAGAAAAGCTTGGAATAACCCAAGAGCTCCACCCCAATTTAACGCAGGGTGTAGGCGTTTTGTGAAGATAAAATATTCCCCTGATAGTGGTATGGGAGACATGCCCCAGGTGGAGCGGGAGATTGCAGCCTTGACCACTTTGGGTCCTGATCGGGTTACTGATAATCCAAGATGTCCTGGTAGAGAGTGCCAGAAGACAGATAGACTAATGTGCCAGGCATTTAATGCAGCAACACGGGCAGCCAGGTCGGGAAACGCCCTAGCAATAGTCTTAGCTGCGTTAAGGCGGGTGGTCAGTTCAGAAGATCGTGACGCTATGAATCTGGTCGACGCAGCTCTCATCACGCATTCGCAGCTCACCAGAGATGTTGGTGCATCTATGTCTGCAGCGGTGTTAGCTCGGAGACAGATTTGGTTGGCCCAAACATCTTTGCTGGAAACTATGAGAAGGGAGTTAACTAATATGCCAGTGGTCCCTGGCAGAGTTTTTCACCCTGATTCTCAGTCATTGTTAGACACTGCTGACCAAGCAAGGCCCAGGAGAGATTCCGTTCAGCAAACATTCGGCCGGTTTGGACAAACTAGAGCAGGCCACAGGGGCAATCAGCCTTTTCAGCCCGCATATTTTCCTCGCTCTGAACCTTGGGGATATGGCAACAGGCGAGTTAGGAGTTGTCAGTTCCGTGATAGAGGTGCCAGACAATCTTTCCGAGCCCCCCAAGCTGATCAACCTCCAGCCAGGGGGGGGCCTTTGGGGAGACACAATCCCAGGGGTTCTAAACCTCGGGGAGGCTCAGCATAGCAGCCAGGGAGCCGCTGGGGCATACTCCCAACTATACCTGGACAGTTGGGAGAAATGCATATCAGATCCTTGGGTCCTAGCTATCATCAAGAACGGATACAGGATACAGTTCCGGCGGCGCCCTCCTACATTTTCAGGGGTTCATATGACCATAGTCAAAGACCCAGTCCAGGCACAAATATTAGCCACAGAAATTACGTCTCTCCTGCAGAAAGAAGCGATTGTTCAGGTAAGCACCAGCGAACAGCCAATTGGATTTTATTCAAAATATTTCCTGGTCCCGAAAACAGATGGTGGACTGCGGCCCATCCTGGACTTACGGCAACTGAACCGATTCATAAAGGTGTTGCCCTTCAAGATGCTGACAACAGCTCAAATTTTGGAAGCTGTGGAGCCAGGAGAATGGTTCACTTCCATAGATTTAATGGACGCATATTTCCACGTACCCATCTGTCAAGCTCACCAGCCGTTTCTTCGCTTTGCCTTTCAAGGTCAGACTTTCCAGTTCAAGGTCCTCCCATTCGGCCTCTCTTTGTCTCCAAGAGTCTTCACCAGAGTAGTATCAGCAGCCCTTCACCCTCTCCAGTGTCAAGGAATCAAAATTCTGGCTTACCTGGACGACTGGTTAATCTGCGCACCTACTCGCAGTCAAGCTCTGGAACACACAAAAATTGTGGTTCGGCATGTTCAGGTTCTCGGTTTCAAGATAAACAACAACATCAACACACAGTGTTTGTGGGACTGGTACTGGATTCCCAACTAATGGTGGCCTCTTTATCTCCTCAAAGGGTGACAAAGTTTATCTAGCCCAGTCATTTCAGCTAAACAGCAAGATGAAGCTACTATAGTTTCAGCGGTTGCTGGGTATGATTGCAGCAGCGGCAGTTGTGATCCCTCTGGGCCTTCTCCGAGCCCGCCCGTTACAACGGTGGGTGAATTGCTACAAACTGCATCCCAAGTTAGACAGGCATGTGAGAATACGGATTACACAGAGGTGTATCCGGATGTTACGACCTTGGAAAAACAAGAAGTTGCTGTCACAAGGGGTTCCTTTGGGGAACATTCCAGAGAGAAGGTCCCTGATAACAACGGACGCCTCTCTGACAGGATGGGGAGCAGTTTGGGAAGGCAGGTCTGTCAGGGGGTCTCTGGGAACCTCCCTGGACCTCGGAACATATCAATGTGCTGGAGCTCAGGGCAGTTTACCTTGCCCTGAGGGCTTTTCTCCCATTGCTGCAAAACAGGCATGTCTTGATAAGGACAGACAATATGTCGGCAGTGTATCACATCAACCATCAGGGGGGCACCAGATCAGCGCGCTGTCTCCAGGTAACACAACGGATGCTTTTCTGGTCTTTTCAAAAGCTCCTGTCTCTCAAAGCAATATATATACCAGGGATAGCGAACAAAGCGGCGGATTTGCTATCCCGAACGGGTCCTCTTGCAGGAGAGTGGCGTCTCCATCCCGACGTGGTCAGACTTATTTGGAGGCAGTTTGGTATGGCGAGGATCGACCTGTTTGCAACAGCAGAGACGACTCATTGCAATCAATGGTACTCCCTGAGCAATCGAGGGGGTCCCTTGGGAATAGATGCCCTATCTCAGGGATGGCCAAGAGAACTGTTGTATGCTTTCCCTCCCCTACACCTGATTCCGTTGGTGCTCAAGAGGGTGGTTCTGGGTCGTCACAAAGTGCTGCTTGTGGCCCCAAGATGGCCAAGGAAACTTTGGTTCCCGACACTTGTTCGTTTGGTCCTTTGCAGCTACCGAGGAGGATCGATCTCCTGTCTCAGGCAGAGGGACGAATTTGGCACCCGAGGCCAGACATTCTCCAATTATGGGTCTGGCCCCTGCTCAGTCCATGCCTGAAGATTTGAAGCTGTGAAATGAAGCTGTGCTCAGGACTATAAATAGTTCCAAGGCACCATCTACTTGGAGCAACTATTTGAGTAAGTGGCGCTTATTTTCTGTGTGGTGTCAGCGCCATCATCTAGACGCTTCCAATTGTGGTATTGGGTCTGTTCTCCGGTTCCTTCAGTCCCTGTTGGATTCGGGTAGAACAGTTAATACTATAAGAGTCTATATAGCATCCATTTCACACTTTCATTCACTAATAGATGGTGCTAGTGTGGGCAGACACCCTTTGATGTGCCAGTTTCTTAAGGGTGCTCATCGTTTGTGCCCAAGGAGGGTTATGAGGTCACCCACTTGGGATCTTGCAGAGGTGTTGCGATCTCTGGCCAGAGGGCCCTTTGAGCCTCTGGATCAGGCTGATCTTAAGTTCCTGACATGGAAAACCTCCTTTCTTCTGGCAATCTGTTCGGTCAAGAGAGTGAGCGAATTACACTCCCTGTCAGTCAGTGAAGATTGTTTGAGATGGAAGCCAGAAAAAGCAGGGGTCTATCTTTGGCCAAATCCATCTTTCTTACCTAAGGTTCTTAGGTCTGATACAATTAATCAAGTTATCGAACTTGATGCTTTTCACCCAGACCCCCACTGTTCAGGCACGGGGTCGGATAATTCTTCCCTTTGCCCTGTTAGGGCGCTGCATAGATACATTGAGTGTACCCGCCAATTGCGAAAATCACATTCGCAGTTGTTTGTGTGCTTTGATGAAAAATGCATCGGCAAGCCTGTGTCTAAGCAACGTCTATCTCACTGGATAGTGGATACGATTTCACATGCTTATTCCAGTCAAAATACTCCGGTCCCTGGCGATCTGGTTGCTCATTCTACCAGGAGTATGGCAACTTCTTGGGCGGCACTGAAAGGAGTAGCACTTTCAGACATATGCGCTGCAGCTTCTTGGAGCACCCCGTGCACATTCACAAGGTTTTATAGGATTAATGTAACCAATCCGAATTCTTTGGGGTCTACTGTTTTATCGGCTGGAGCACTGTCAAGGACAGGGAGTGATACTGGTCCCTCTTGACTTTGTTGGTATAAGTCATCCAGCATAAGACCGTGGTGACGGTCTGAGTGAGGTCGAAATAGATTGTAAGTTATGTCCATAACTATGGATCTATGAGACCGAACGATGACCGTCACCATCTCTTGTCACTCGGGACGAGCTGAGGCGTTCCAGGCAAGAGGAAGTGGCTGGTTAATCCGGATGTTATATAGCAGCCAGCTCCTAAAGTCAGTCACCTGACATTGTTGTTATTAGGTCTCGAGGATAGGCGGAAGAATGGCATCATTCAGCATAAGACCGTGGTGACGGTCATCGTTCGGTCTCATAGATCCATAGTTATGGACATAACTTACGATTTAAGGACCGAAAAAACATTACTTTGTTTTTCTCTGGTTTTCCATTTTTTTGGAAGCCTTTGCACGTATTAGGCATTTTACATGTAAAACTTGCTTCCAGAAACTAAATGACCGAGATACGAATGCCACCCTGGAATGGATTAATTTCATATCTCAGTGTACCACTGTACAGGATTAAAGAATTAAACATGGTAATGTAAGAAACCAACCAGTTCTATACAACAAAACTCATTTAAAAGTGTTTCAACATCTCTGAAATACATTTATGTTTTCATACAGAAACTGAAAACAACACCGTGTGCGGTGATACCTGGATCTACGTTTGGCTGTCAGCTTTGTGGACTACTTGTAATTTAAGTGAATTGAAAATGTAAGTGAATCTCTCCAAATTTTATATACTCTGCATTCTGTAGATGTTTTATTACCATATTTTTCATATTCCACCTCTAATATCTGGTGGAAAAAAAACGTTGCTGAAATAATATTTCTTTCTATGTTACTGCACAGGTTTCTGTTGATGGAG
This sequence comes from Danionella cerebrum, assembly GCA_007224835.1. NCBI lineage: Eukaryota > Metazoa > Chordata > Actinopteri > Cypriniformes > Danionidae > Danionella > Danionella cerebrum. Next base: position 18,706 of record SRMA01024508.1, read on the forward strand.
ACGAACGGATTTGCCAGTCGGAATCCTCAGCAGAGAAGGTGATGTGGTCCTGCAAGCATGACGGAATCAATAACTACATTTTAATTTTTGCTGTGTTGTATCTCTTTAAATCTCTGTTATTGGTATTTTTTGGTGTTTGGTAAATGTTACAGTTTGGTAAATATTCTGACATCCTGTGTGTTAAAAAGTAAAATAAATTAAATAAATGGTCAGTTCCTTTCAATACACGTTCTCATTCATTCTTATGTTTGTGTTATTATTGACCTAGACTTCAGTTGAATAGGTGATTTTGCTTTTAAAGGGTAATTGATTGGTTTACTTAACTTAGATACAGTTTTTACATTGAAAAATGTTTAGAGCGACAATTTTTTTCATGACATATTAGGTTTATTGTACTCAGGTCTTTAAATTCAGTAGACTAAATTGGTAATTCAACTCAATTTTATTAGTTGTATTTATTGAAATACTTTGATTTACCATTATTTTCGCTTTAGCCAATAATTGCAGACTTTTTGTTTTGTCCTGCTCTTCTGACAATGGGATTTTTTTAGTTTTTGACAAAATAATAAATAATATGGGTGGCATAATGTGGGTAGCACTGTGACCTTCCAGTTTGCATGTTCTCCCCATGGTTGCATTAAATACAGAAGCTGCTCATGCGTTCATTGATGAGTGAAGATCTATCCATCTCCAAGTTTAAAATGCTGATGAAGTTCACTTAAAGAGAGTCTTTCATCTCTTTCCGTGACAATACTTTTCACAGCTCGGCTAGGGACACAGATTGTTTTATTTAACTCAAAGGTAACTTTTGGTCAGTTCATTCACTTTTTTTGTCCAAAGCTGATGGAAAATTTGTCCAAAGCTGATGTTGACCCCCACTGAAAGGCACTAAAACGTTCTCAGGTTGTCTGGGAGAACAGTTTTGTGCAACATCGTGCCTCGATGGAAAGTAGAGTTTTGCAGTGCCCTATCAGATCTGTTTATTAAAAGCAGAATGACCAATGAAAGCTGGCTCTTCTGATGACGTGAGTAGGACATACAATAGCCAAAACAGTGCACCACAAATCCTCTCACCGATTCCACATTTTTGTCAAAATCCTGTGAACAGCCATCAACAATATAAACCGCTCGACATCCAGGATTTTTTTCTATGTGATTTTTTTTCTTTCTTCTTTTTTTACCTTTTGATTTCTTTTCTGTCGACGTCGTCTTTGTCGTGTGGTACGGAGTGCATCTGTTGTACATCAAACACCATCTTCAGGCAGGCAGTGTCACTGCATCAATATTTCTTTGACCCTGATGAAGAGCACCCTGCAGAGAAGCCATTCAAAGACTCATGTGAATCTCAAATCGGTTCGGTGTGTGTTTGGAAACCTTCACAGGGTTGAGCTTAGGGGTCATTTAAGATCACAGCTTTCTCTGGGCAAAACCACAACATTGGGGATTGGTGTAAGTTGATAACATGTCTAAGGACTGTTACTTTGGAAATGTTGTCGGATCATCAAGGGCCAACACACTCGCCACTCACACCAATGTCCTTTTTCCAGATGCTCATCAGCCTGAAGAATGTGCTTGCTGATTTAGAGAGGAAACTACAATGTCTGCATTTCATGCACTGGAGAAGCATTGAAGCGACTCAGAATAACGTCTTGGCTGTTGGTGCAGTTTCACCCAAGACTTTTTCATTCATAACGACATGTTCTTTAACACTTGCTCTGTTAGGCCTGCATGTGTTTGAGTGGGATACAAGCAGGTGCCGACTGTCAATCAAGAGTCTTTGCAGGGGGGGCAGACCCCTTAAGATCAGATCATCAAGATGAACTCACAGCAGAATGCAGATAAAGTCTCAAATGGCACTTTATAACGCTGCAATGTGCTTTGTATCGTGTCCCCTACTGTTTTCTGCCATTACACCCCCCCTTGTGGCATATATGACTGTGTTTATGTCACATGTAAAGATGAGAGATCTCATGTCAGATTTATCATTCATAGAACTCTCGGCAAGAGGCCTGTTTTCATTTATGAGACCTGCAGCAATGTGCTGTCAGGGGCTTTCAGGCGCAGATGTGTGTTCTGGCCAATGTGGCGACAGCATGACATGAGAATGTATTTGTTCTGCACCGTCGAGGTGGAGGGGAGGGGGTCAGCCAGCAAGCTTTAGAGTAAATACTCCCAGGATGCGGTGTGTTCTCAGGATTCCCCTTGTAAGCTTTTTGAGTCTTCTGCTTTTTGCCTTCCCTGTCCACTGAGAAAACCACCAGACGGTAGATGGGTCGCAGGTCATGCCTTGTGGAGCATTTCTTACTTTTCTTCACTCACCAGTTTTGACAGGAATCTGTTTACCTCTCCCAAAGGTAGCACTTCCTGTCTGACTGTTAGAGGGGAAATATAACGGGGGAAAAATAAGATACACAAAGGGGGGTAGAGTTCCCTGTCTCTATTTAGAAGAGCGTTTGGTTAGAAGACATCTTTGGATCTTATGAAGTGCTCTGTCTCTGAGTGAGAGCAATAGCGGGCAGAGGGAATCATGCTGACTCAGCTGCATTTTTGGATTTTCATTTTTTCATCGTTCCGTGCAAACACATCAGTGCCTCCCTTCTCCTGCCCGATATCAGTCTGTCCGCCTGAGCGAGCACAAGCCCCTGTCGAAATGAAGTTGCCCCTCCACAAACCTAATTTTCCCTCCAGAAATTTATGAAAAGCATTACATTCTCTGCGCTGCATAAAATCCATGGGTTGGGGTCTCTAAAGGAATCACAGCTAGGAAACAAAAGATAAATCGGATTTGCCAACAAGGGCTCTGACCTAGGGATGGGAGGGAGGTAAAAATCCGCCCATGCCTTCTGGTCGTCCTCTCTTTTGGTGATCTTTAGGGAGCATTTCATACAACAGTACAAAGCTCTGTGGTTTTCTGAGCTCCTAATGTCACCATGTTCTGCAGGACACAAAAGCAACAAACGTCCATAAGTGGTCCATTGGTGAAGCCATCCCTGAGACTTCAGAGCAATTATACAGATCTGAAACTGCATATTCGTAATCATGCTAAAACGGGGCGATAAGGCTTTGTGTGTTACAGTAGTTGGATGCTGGTGATTGAATTACAGGGCATCCCCTGTGACTAAGTGGCTGTAATTAAACTGTAATTTAAGATTACATTATTAAACGGAGGCTTTATTACCACGCATCCCCTGTAACCTCACCTCAACTGCTACATCCTTATCATAACCAAAATGATTAAGAAAGTGAAAGCGTTCTCATTGTCCGGCTTTCAGTCAGCTGAAAAATGATCTGGACCAATGAGATGCAATCTAAAGGAGCTTTTCTCTATTGTAACAGACCAACAGAGTGGTTCTCATTCGCTGCAGCAAGTAGAATTCTTTTTGACCTAGCTGCATTACTCTGTGATTTGGCTACACATTAACCTTTAGATTTCTACAGTGGTCATCTGTTGAAAGGGTTGTTGTTTTTTTTTCTGAACAGCCTTTCTCCCTACTGTTGAGTACAAAGATAGAAACAAGCTTCAACTTGAAACTGCTGTGTTACCATGGGCCGGATTTACTTAAATTTCCAAATTAATTTAGAAAAATACCCATCAGGTTATGAATTGTGAAAATGTGACCTGATGGTTCAACAGCAATTTTACAGTCTCTTACTACACAGAAATGAACGTCATTTGAATTTACAGTGGTACCCCAAGATACAAATGCTTCGAGTTATGAAATGTTCGAGATACAAAAGGTCTCGCGGGAAATTTTTTGCTTCGAGATGCAAAGAAAAATTAGAGATACGAACAACTACTGGCAGTTCTGCTGTTCTTTGCGCTTGTTCATATGAAGTTACGGATAACTTTCGTATCCCAAGGTACCACTGTACTTGGTTTTAATTTGTACATCAGTTTCACCTAAACAAAGTGTGTTGCTGGCACACATTTAGATGACGCGGAATCCTCCGCATTACTTCCTGGACTCCTTCGCTGGCTTTGTTCTTGTATGCTACGTGAGTTATTATCTACCTGCTACTTCCCTGTTTTACACTTCCTTACCAAATATTCTTGAACATCGGAGCTGTATTTCTGTTGGTCCGTGATCACCATTGGTGGCTTAGAAGTCGAGTCGAGTTCACCTGTTAGCATCATGGCTGGTGAACTCCCTCGGTACATGCACACTGTGAACTATACACCTGTCAGCGTCTGGTAGCTACTGGGACAGTTATCTGATCCTCTATGTAACGCTTTTGGATCTGGAGCCCCGTCAAAGCAAGAACCTGAGCCTGAACACCTCCCTCAACTCTTTCCTGAAAAAGAATGATCTCTACGAAGAATACAGAGACTGCTCTAGTTAAAATCTTAAATGAGCTTCGCTTTGCCTCTGACCACGGAAACATCTTCCTGTTGGTTTTGCTTGATCTTAGTGTTGCATTTGACACAAATGCACATAAAATTCTGCTAGACAGACAAGAAAGCTACCCAGGTATTCAGAGTCCAGGGCATAGGTTTAACTCATACCTCTCTGACTGTACTCAGTTGGATGGGGAATCGTATACAACAGGAGTGAAATACGGAGTGCCACAAGGATCAATCTTAAGGCCAGTACTATTCTCTATCAATATGCTGCCACTCTGCAACATTACTACTAGACGGTGTAAACTTTCACTGCTATGCTCTGGCTTCATATAGGAGACTGCCATGATTATAATATACTGCTGCTAGCATTTAAAGCTTTGAATGATTTAGCTCTAACCTAGCTGAGCAGTCTCTTCCTTCACTTAATAAAGACTCAAGCTCTTCAATCTCAGAGTGCAGAACTATACGTTCTACCACCGTAGCTCTGGAACTCCCTAATAAAGTTCACTCTCTCAGTTCACCCAAGCTTTTGGTTAACAAGTTAATGTAAAATCTATACAAAATTGTATTAAAATTGTTCTTCCGCCTCAACTGCTGCTCTTACTGTTTTTTCTGTTTCCCAAGTTTATCGGGATTTTCCTGCTCAAGAAACTCTGGCTTCTGGTGTGAAGTATCTGCATAAAAGCCATATAAAAACATTTGCATTCACTTGACTAGACTGGGTTCCATGTAAACCAGTCCAGCTTCTGATCAATTGTTGAAATGACAACACAACAAGAAAGTCCATCAAGAAAAGCATTGCAGTAATCCAGTCGACATATGACCAGAACCTGAAGTAGAAGTAGGAGGTGTTTGATCTTTAAACAGAGCAAATCTGCATGCTCAAGTGCTCACTCCAAGGTTTCAGACTGGAGCGGGAGATTGTTAACAACTCCAGTTTTACAAAGTCAAGCTGAATAGTGGGATTTTCGAACAACTTGCATCTCTGTTTATGACTGTTGAGTTGGGACTTCAGGAGATGTCTTGATATGCGAGTCATAAACATAGAGGCATCAAGGTGAATGGAGGGGCAGAGTTGAGAGCCATGAGCAAAAGCTATGGTAGGAGAAGCCATGTCTGTGGATGATGGGATCCAGGAATTGGTGTAGGGCGAGAAGAGACACCTCACACCTCCAGTCCACTGGTGGATATGGCAGTGAGAGCAATCTGTGATGCACTTTGTTGCAGAGGTCCAGCAGGATAAGAACTGATGAGTAAAAATCATCCATTCTCATTTTCAGCAGGAAACCCACGCAAGCATGGTGAGACTCAAATTCTTAAACCAGCAATCTTCTTTTCTGAGAGCCCACAATGCTACCCACTGCACCACCGTGCCACAATGTTTGTTTTTTTTTATACAATGTTTTGCTCCTCACTGTTGAAATAATACTACTTTTATTTTTATAGAGCAATTATTTTCTTGAATGTGGGCCAATCTCCCCAGAAAACACAATTTTTGAGAACTAGAAAATATGTTGAAATATGAAGATTCTATATTATAAATCCAAACTACAGATTTAAATACCAACTGCTGGCCACATCTTCCACTGAACTAAACTGAGGCATTTATAACAATGCTTCAATACATAAACAACCACACTGTGTGAAAAAAGTAGAGTTTTGTTAATGCTAGCTTCATTTTTTATAATGTTCCAGGTACAGTTGACGCTAGCTTGTGAATGGCCTCTTGAACCTATTTAAGCATCTCTAGTAAAGCAAGGAGGCAAACTTAGCACACTGTTATGCAATTAGCAATAACAAGACTACATGATACTGCTTTTCACCATATGGTTTTATTTAGAAATGCCAGCCTCTCCTCCCACAGTTCCCTGCTGGGAGAGTTCAGAGAAGAAGTGGCACATGGCCAGGGGAGGATATGCTCTTTATCGCTTTCTACATCTTTTTGTGAGTCTTCCTTCCCTCTTTCCTTTCTCAATCCTCACTGTTCCTTTCTTTTCCTCCCAGATAAAACTGAAAAATTGGCAAAACATTTATGCTTGCAGCCTGGCTCAGAGGAAGCAGTGAAGGAGAAATCAATATTGCTCCATGTCTATTACCTCAAATGAAAGTGTTCCTGTTTCATGGCCCCAGGCCTGGATTATCATCATCTGCTGGACAGTTGCAGGTCAGTGTGGATAGTAAAGCCTCCTAAAGGGCACACAAGCTAAAGATCACATCCATGACCCCTGACATACAGCTACAGCAGAAGCAGATCAGAAGAGAGATGGTCACTCAACTGTCAGTAGTTCTGGTGCATAGGAGTTGAGTAAGTTAACAGTTTTTCTCAAACGTTTAGACACATTTTCTGAAGGCAATCTTCATATTCTCAAAACTCTACACACAAATCCAAAAAAAAAAAAAAACACACAATGGGCAAAACCTCTCACTTCTCCTGCAAAATGAAACATTTGATTCTAAACAATGTTATTTCTTCTCAAAATGTTATTTTAATTTCGAATGACACACAAACCATCAAATGAAGACATTTATAAGAACCAGCTGAACACTGCTGCGCTCAATGTAAAACACTACAATGAATGGAAAGAAATGTTTTTTTTAGCCTTTACACACTTTTGCGTCTGCTTCATGAGCTCCCTGCGTCTTTCTTTTGCGTTAAATAATTACTTCACAGACACTCTCCTGAACGCTAGATGGTGCTTTGGTGAACTGCAATTGACTCCAAGCCACACGGTGGCGCAGAAGCAGTTCACAGTGTGTGAGCCTGGTGAGTTAATGGAGAAGAAGAAGAGGATGAGTGATCACTTATCTGTAATAAAATAATGACAAACTATTGGTTTTCTGGAAAACAAACCAAAGCTGGTTTTGAGTTTATGCACAGAATCGCATTCAAATCAGGAGTCGTGCACACATGTGACAATCGCACAGATTGAAGTACAAATGACTCGCTCTGTGAGTCACAGGCTAGCGAGATGCTTCTAAGATATCTGCGTCTATCACAAACCTGCAGTGTATGTAAAATGTCTGTGATTATCTGCAGCCAATGAGAGCCCCATATTGAAGGCAACGAGAAGGCATAGGATACAAAGGCATAGATGCAAATATAAACAGTGGTTTCAGTTTATTTTGACCCAATAAATGAATTCAAAACTTGTGTGCTCCCATTTTGATAGTAATCCCGGTCTTCTGCATCAGAGTGGCACTCGTGCTGTTTTCAAATCTTTCTCGTGAGTGCTTGGTTGTGAGACGCAGTTTGAAAACATGGACTCAGTTCTCTGCGATTCTGTTTAAAATCATGTCATGTGAAATCCTCTGCTGTTGATCTCTTGTGCTGTTTAAATTCAGCAAAGACTGGATGCTTCTCCAGACAGCCTCTGAAGTCTTTTCTTCTGCTCCCTCAAAAGTACAGCTCCTTGTTTTGTTCTCGAGTGCTGTCTATTGCTGCCTTTTCCGGTTGAAGACACGTGATCAAACGAGCCAATCACAGCGTTTTACACAGACCGTGAAAACTATTTCCCCTCTCTGTGCAATTCTTGAAAAATGATGCAGTGTTTTTTCTGTCTGGTGTGTATAGTTACATTAGCACCATGTAATGAATACTTAGATTTACTGCAGCCCCTGCATAAAAAAAAAAACACATAGGTGTGTAAAGGCCTTTATACTCCCTACATACAGTATATACATAAGTGTATTATACCCAAAAGACACAAATAAATGGTGAAAATTATATTTTATTTTTGTATGTCCCCTTCCCAACCAACAAAAAGTCGCACTTACATTTGTTAAGGGCATCCCTTTCCCAAGATGGTTCAAGTGGATGGAAAATAAACTCACACAGAAGGTGCACACACACGCGCTGGAATCAACTCTTATTTTATTTTTATATTTTTTAACAAAACAGGGAACAACAATAACACAAAAAGCAATATCAACTGTTAACCAGCAGCTGCTGGGGAACTAAAACAACTAAATTAAGTATAAACATGAGCTTACCACGATTAACACATGAACAACAACAGGAATTTCAATTAATGAACCCGCACTCTGAAGATGGAGCAAGGGCCTTAAGGAGGGAGTAGGCTAACGAGGGAATGAGGACCAAGCCAAGAGGAGCAGGTGGATCACATAGGGGCGGATTAACAATGACACAGAAGGACGACACACACAGGAGAAGTGGCCAAATTAAAAGGTACAAGAGAGGTAACCGAGACAGGAAGGGTCCAGGACATAGAGAAGACTACAAAATAAAAGACTAGGAAGAAGGACAAAAATAAAAGGAACAGGGAAATAGAGGGAAGAAAAGTGAGGCTAGGAATACTCTGATAGACAAGAGGGAAGAACTAGACCAAAGAGGAGCAGGAACGGTGAGACAGCGGACAATTACAGAAGAGAGAGGTGTGGCAAATAAAGGGGGCAGGGAACATGGCAACATAGCCAGAAACAAACCAGAGAGTTACAGACAGAACATTCCAAAAACATCATAACAAAATTTGAGTCCAATCCAGTGGAGCCAACCAGGGTCTGCAGGATCTGACTGTTCTGGGCAGGGGAAGAGACAGGAGTAGAAGAGGTGCAAGTGCTAAACTCCAAAGCACTGTGTCTGGCATGAGAAGTTCTGGAACAGGGTTAGCGGAGGAACGGTTGTTCGGCGGGCACACAGAACCCTCGTAAAACCTGAATAATCTAAACTAAGTTAACAAATAGGCTTAGTTCACAAACTCACACGTAGTCACAGGAATATTTACACAGGATAACACAAAACTCCTGGGGAGTAATGAAACTAAGCAGAAAGCCATATAGGAAGGGAGAGACAGTGGGGAAACCAGGAAACACAGAACCACAAGGTGGAAGTAAATACACTGGGAAAACTATAAAATGGGTGAAAAAGCACAAATATAACAGACCGTGACAAAAAGTCCTCCCTTGGTCTTATAGAATATTATACCAGAGGCATCCTTGGAGGATGCAAATTCTTCTGCGAAACAAAATAGACCCTTCATATTAACAGACTGCTGCAGGGTGTGAGACTAAATACTTTAAACGTTAGCAGGTTACTGGAACAGGAGGTGATGGTGCCAGGTTAAATCGTGAGGAGAGATGATGGAAGCAGGAGAGGAGCCAGTACTGTACGGTGAGTCAGCTAGTGTGACCTGCAGATCGGACCATCTGGGAGGTACAGGGAGTAAATGGGAGGTGAAATGGAATGTTGTTGGGAGGGGTGGGTAATGTTCATTCTGGTGAGGTACTTCTGTGATCTAATTTCGAAAATGTTCTCTAAAATAGAATGATTCAGGGTATTGAGCACGGCATGGGTGAGAACCGGGGCTTGAGTTTTCTATAATATGTGGACAGCACTTCTTAGTAATGAGTACTGAGGCAGATAGTCGTATGAATCTCTTTGGAAGTGGTTCTTGGATCACTTGGTGCTCTGGGATGGTATACTTTGTCTTTAGGTAGTTGTAACATTAAGCTGGCAGGTGTGTGGCCACTCATTTGTTGAACATCCTGGAATTCCCAGTATTAACTGGGAGGTTCCTTCACAACCATCGGTTCAAGACTCTATATGGATGGAGCATACTTGGCATACGCTGAATAATGGATTGCGATGGGGATGCTTTGTGGTGTTTTTCCATTGACCCCTTGTATGGAGTGGAATGTTTCTAACTGGAGATGGTCTATATATTTTCTGACAACCCTCAGTCAATGAGAGCAGAAAGAGAAATATTCGTATAAGTTTTTGAGCTCAGTACCAAAGGAATCCTCGGTGAGGGACCACTACTTTTCCAGAGTACAAGCAGAGAGAGTTGGTTTTGCAGGTGCCACTGTTGTTCTCAGATGTTGATCTTCATGGGGTCTGGCAGGAGTGGTGAACAGGCAGCCAATCTTTGTGTAACTCTTGTGAAAAAGCCAATGGGGTCTTTTATGAGACCCATAGCTGCTTGAATAAAGTCCCCTTCAGCTTGTAAGAGTATTCTGCCTCTGGTTTGATAAACATTTACCAAGTATGCTTTAAATCGTGAAATTGAAGAGAGCAAGGGTGATGCGGTATTCCATTTGGATTGTGTCCAGACTGTAAAAAGCCACTTGGCTATAAGGTCATCTTTAAAAATGTCCGCTTTTATGGTCCAATGATTTTCAATTAATGAAATTAAAACGTTTGAACTTGAAAATCTGAGAATAATAAATATTTTCTCAAGAATTTTTTATATTTATAATTTTATTGTAAATGTTCACACCCACCTGATAATGTTCAGCTTACTTCCTTCAAGACCCTCTCCTTGAAAATTTCATCCAAGTTGCATCATTTTTCACAAGTCACATGAGTCGCGGATGCTCTCTCTCCCGGTTGACTTCAGAATACTGTATGTGTGTGTGAAAGGTGTCCAATGATTTTTTTTATCTTTTCAACATTATTAAAGGTTCAGTTGGAAAATCTCCAGTTATCAAATCCGAAATCAACTCTAAAAAGAACAACACTATTAAGTATTCATTTATAATGCTCCTCCAATCATTTTTACTCTATTACACTGCAAGAAAATATATATGTATAAATCTATCAGCTGAAATATTACCACTAAAAGTGAGAATACCCCCACAGTTAAGGCTGTCATCATCATGAAAGGAACTAGTTACTTTAGAAAGAAGCTATAGTTCCTCATGTAATGAAACTAAAAATAAAAGTAAAATACATTTCCTACTCAAACAAAAACAATATTTTCATAAAACCAAATACGCAAAATAATAATGTCAAATGAATAAAATTGACATGTAATACTTTAATTTGTTACAATGTACACATCTGCTTAAATATCAGATTAAACATGGTTATGTAATTGCAAATTCTTACTAATGGAACTTTAAAGTGGCACAACACCCTAGAACACGTTATTGACATATTAACATGTATACATTTGTCTGTGTTTTGAACACTTTGACCTGAAACATATACTTTATTTTCAACAATGGATTATTTTTTCTGTTTTTCCGGTTATTTGACACTGAGCTTGTGTGGGTTTCCTCCAGGTTCTCTTGTTTTCCCACAAACATGGGTCAGGTTAACTGAATTCTCTAAATTCTTCTAATGAAATAAAGTGTGTGTTGCCCTGTGATGGACATGGTCCAGGTTATACTCTGCCTTTTGCCAAAAGTACGGACGAGAGTGCACCAGTAGATCCTTAACAGTACACAAACAGACTGATCTCTGATCAGAGATCATTTCATTATATTTTTAGATTAGTAACTATTTTGATAACCTGGAAAAAATGAAGTCGTTAGAAACATTAATAATTTGTAACTGATTTTTACATATTTCATAACTATATCAAGGTCCTGCTTCTGGAACCAACCAGTGGTCACCCTGAAAAGAAGCAGTGCTTCACTGACTGCTAGTGTAATCAGCCATTATTTATCGTAGATCACAGTTATTCTATTTCAATTCCAGCTCTGCAAACAAGAAAAGAAGCAAACTAGCACAGTGGTACCCTGAGATACGAAACTAATCTGTTCAAGGGTGTTGTTCGCATCTCGAACATTTCATATCACGAAGCAAGTTTTACATGTAAAACGGCTAATCTATGCAAAGGTTCTCAGACACAATAGAATAAGTAGATGAAAAAATGGAAAACCAGAGAAAAATCAAGTAACGTTTCTTCAATCCTTAAATCTACACATTGTTAATGGAATAAATGATAATAAAACAGAATAAAATACAAGCAAATACCGGTACGTAATATGTACACAAATGTGAAACCTTATCTTGAGAGTGAAGGGATGTGTCGGAGGAGGTGGAACTGATGGCAGAAAACATTACGGCACTACGTATGAAGTTAACTTTCTTGAGATGTTTCACGAATTACTAACAACAACACGCTTTCAAGCACGAGCGCAGACAGTAGCGAGCACACTGGAGCGCGTCACAGGGTTTCCCTAACTTGCGCTAAAGAACAGCACTTTCCACGTTATAAACGTTATTTCTTTTATGACACCTTGACTCTAACATTTGTTACAGCACATTATTAGTAATCGATAAATAATGTTTCGGTGTGTTGTTGAAGTGTTTTGAAGCGCATCAGACCCTTTTTGCACTGGGAGATAGGAGCTCAAGAACCCGGAAGCGCAGCGTGACGTCATGACGTCAAGCGGAAAATACAGCAGAGCAGCATATAAATGTTCGTATCTCAAATTTTTCTACGCATCTCAAAGTAAAAAAATTCCCGCGAGACCTTTCATATCTCGAACATTTCGTAACTCGAAGCATTCGTATCTCGGGGTACCACTGTACAGTGATAAACTTCACTGTTGGGTTCGATGTGAACTCAGAGAAGATGTTGATATTCATCTTCACTGCATGTAAATATGCAACTCCCATGATGCTTCATGTTTCATCTTACCAACAAACAATTATATTATTGAAGCAGCCACTAGATTAGTAATATGTTTACGATTTATTTTTAATAATAGTTAGTTTTTACATTTTTCACATTTGCTGGAAGGGCTTGTTTTTGCTCAGAATCACTCAGCTCTTGGAAATTGTTTTTTGGTTGCTTTCTCCAAAACCTACAAGCCATCAGCTGAATCCCAACACCCTGTAATAACCCAAGGAGGTCCAAACTGTCCTCTCCCACGCTCTGGGGTTCAGTTGCAGCCAGCATTTGATTTACATTTTTCGTAGAAGTGTGAATGATATATTTGTACTTCAGCGTGCAATTTTAGTTTGGGGTAACAATACACCCCAACCCCACTCTGCACACACACACACATACACGGATGCACTAACTAAACTCCTGAAGACATGTAATTCCAGCAGAATACAATAGGATAAAGTCCGAGTCATTTCACTTGGGCGTCAATGGGAATGTGCTCCTTTCTGACACCAGCCTCTAGTGGACAGACGATGAACTGCAGTTTCAGTTACTTCCTGTTACACACCCGAGTAAATGTGAGAAGCTGTAGCAGCGCAAACACTCTGAGAGTAGTGAATTTGTTTACCTCTTCATCAAAGCCAACAACTCACTCTTTCCCAGGTTGCACCAGCACCACAGCAACAGCGTCTACTTTTTCCTTACATTTCCAGTGCACTGATTTGTAAGAGTTGTACATCCTCATACACACCGACCCACACTCTGTAAACATTACCTCATAGCTCCCATGCAGGGCTCCTGTGGGAACCAAGCCCTCTTCTAATAGGGAAATAAAGGGACATCCACCCCGGCCCTGCCCTCAGCCGACCACCATACAATCCTCAACAAAGGGGTCGGGGGGTCCTAATTCCCTGGCAACGATATAAATTGTGCCACTTCTGGGAGCCATGAAGGAAACGAATAGCATCCCCCAATCCACCAAGAAAAAAAAATCAAATAATCGAATGGGAGAAAAATGGCGAAAAAGTCATGAAAGGGCCGGCTGGGTGCAGAGCGTGGAGGGCCAGAGGTCTTTTGTTTGCGCAAGCCGAGAGAAAAGGGTGAGAGGAGACAAAGGCCGGGTCAGACTCTAGTTTGGGGTCAGCTTCTCTTGAATAGGAGGCTGCACTTGGGTTGCACTCTTTTAGAAGAGAAACTCACTCCACTCAGGGCTGTCAGGCAGATGGGGGCTTTCACACTCACTCTCAGGCGAAGGTGTGAGCGCAGAAGTTGTTTCGATGCGGATGTGGACGCCACGACGTTATTTTAGCATCCTATTGTGCAGTGGAGGGGCATCAGCTTTGGAGTAAATGTGTTTGAGAGAGCTGCCACGGAAGAGGGAGAGGGAGAGAGGGAGGCAGTATGTGGATAATTGGAGCTCTGTCTTATCTAGTGGCTCTGACACAGTGCAGAGTGGGTCACTAGCAGAGGCGCGAGGGAGAGAACAGTGGCTCAACAGTTACCAATCATTTCAAACCCCAGTAAATGCGAGGCACAGAAGAAAAGCATTGTGAGCTGGCTTTCTCTGAGGGTTCAGCCTTGCGAGGTTCAAAGAGCCGCTGGCCCCACAGGCATGACCTGCTGCCATTGCATGGAATAATAGAGCTCAGAGGCCACGGCCCAGCACGATTAGAGCTATTTCACACAGACTCACATAATGTCACGCCTCGCACAAACTACTTATACAGGGTTTAGGTGCTTTTTTATTCTTTTAAAATATTTAATTATTGCATTTAATCATTGACAAAGTGTGTTTTATCTGTCATTCAAAGTGCATTTGCCGAACTTTCTGACCCTCTAATGATTTTGAAAATCAGGATCCAACAACTGGTTCAATAACGTTTCGACTCCAGATTCCGCACCAACAGAAAATTGAGTTCTCTAGTCTCTAAACCTTAGATAATCTGTGGAGCGAAGGTTTGAAGGTTAAATCAGCCTCAAAACATCAAGCTGAGATGTCGGCAAAGCTGTTGGCTGACTACATCAAATGCCTGACCAAATAGCCACAAGGTTGTTTTTTGGTTTCACTCAGAAAAGTTCATGATTCTTTTTCAATTTTGTTTCCGCATCTATTTGTTAATCCACTTCTCATTGTTGAAATAACCCCATAGTCGGTGCTTGGGGAAATCACCACAGTATCCATGTTTCCATCCAAAGATGCAAACCACCAAACAAAAATAGTTAGAAATAAAGCACCATTTCCATCCAACGGGAAGAGAACAAAATCATCACTTGCTTTCATTTACATTTTTTGTAGATAAATGATTAATTTACTCTGATAAACTGGCACCAAATATCACGAGAAAAATGGAAGTTGTTGCGTTTCGTATGTCATGTGATCTTGCTTAAACACAGCCGGTCACGACAGTTCTAGAAGGTGATGATCCTGAACCACATCCTGACAGACTTTGGTTTGGGAATTTTTGAAAGATCAAAACAACATTCCCATTTCCATCAAATTTACGCACTTTTTTCTTATCGTATAAAAAGGTTCTTCTACTCAGTTGTATGCATACAATTGTTGCCGTTTCCATCCATGTTTTTTTTATGGGATATTCTTTGATGCTTTGAAAAGGTGGATGAAGAGGCATTTTCTCACTATATAAGCGCATTTGCTTTACGTGCACCCAAGTTTTCCACCATGATCAATGTCTCTATAGTATAACCAGCAGCACTCATGGCTATGGTGTTCAGGAGAACATTCCCTTGGTGCACCTCCCCAATGTTTATCTTTGGATGTTTTACATGGACGTGGTTCCAAAAAGCATTAGGCGGCAAGAGCAGTTTGATGGCTTTCTTGGGAGTCAGAAAGTGGTTTGTTTCTGGGATGATTCATGCAAACCATCTTATAGTTTGTTGTGACTGGGCGGAAGTCAAGTAAGGCTTCCACAATTCAAGGGTCTGATTTGAATGGACTTGGCCTGTTTTTCTTGAACCCTTTCGATTTAAACGTCTGCATGACTGAACGCCTTTCAGTCTCAGTGTCTTACTGAACGTCTTGAAAGCACTAGGATCACAAACATAATCGATCTTCGAATGAAGACACTTCCAGGTCTAATTCTGGAAGTCATGGTTAACGGATGTGGTCCGCTGCAGTTCGAGTCTAATTTAGATGACTCTTTCGATTTCCGTGCTCGTCATATTCCCCTCCTTCATTGACTGTAGTTTTCAGAAGTGGATGCTTGAGAACATGATCAGAACAGAGGAGCATGCTCGTCTGCTTGTTAAGCTCTTGTAGACACACACTTTAAATGAGAGCTCCAGGCATCTACACATTAAATCACAAATTATGTATTTCTTTTTATATGTTAAATGGCAATCCTCAAGTTCCAGTCTACTTTGCATAACTGACCTCCATCATACAATACAATGCTCCATGTGTCTAATGGTTGCATCTCTGCAAGTATAATCCACCTGAATAATAAGACTGATAATTCCTGGTAACAATCTTACATAACATTAAGAATGCTTGGTATTACTCCTATCTCAGTTCCAGGCTTGCAGTGTCACGCTGCCCTTTTTCACTTGCCTCAGTAGAAAGGATGTTTCCCTCTCCGCAGCAGTTGTGGTCACAGATTCTGTGGAATGCAATTAGGAAGCTTAAATGAACTGGTAATGGAGAACCTGGTCTCCAAATCATGGTTGCTGTGGCAACAGCTGCACACAACACCGCCTCCAGTAGTTTTGTCACTTTATCTGCAAAATGCACAATTGAGCCCTAAACCAGCACTCTGCTGTGAGGAAACAGCTGTGCCTTGCTCTCTCCCTTACCCTTCCTCTACCATTCTCTCTCTCCCTTTCTCTACCCTTCTCTCTCTCTCCCTCTCTCTCTCTCTCTTTTTCTCTCTCTCCCTTTCTCTACCCTTCTCTCTCTCTCTCTCCCTTTCTCTACCCTTCTCTCTCTCTCCCTCTCTCTCTCTCTCTCTCTCTCTCTCTCTCTCTCTCTCCCTTTCTCTACCCTTCTCTCTCTTTCTTCCATTGAAGGCAATCATCAAACACATCTATGTTCCCCCTCAGTTATGCCAGGGATGAGTGGGGGTCACACGTGATGCAGTTAAAGCCCGTAGAAGATTATCTGTGTGTTTGTATCAGTAGCTGAGGTTGGATTTGAACCTTTACCCTGGAAGAAAGAGATTTGTCAGAGTTGAAACCTCTTCAAACATACCACAGTGTTCTGCTCAGTACCAGGTTTGTCTAACACTAGAAACTGTACTGAAAATGACATTTTAAAAACAATCAAATGCTATATAAACATTACTTTTCATGGAAAATATCTATACAAAAATTCCGTTCAATTATTTATTTTTCAATGTTCTGCATCTACTCAAACTGCTTTTGAATCTGGTAAAATGGTGTCTGGCAAAAAGACCTAATCTTTTCGGGTTCCGGCTCATGGCCACTCCGTAATGTTAACCAATGCAGCCTGAGCCGGAAAGAGAAAAGACCAAAAGGACCCGAAGGAGCAAAAAGAACAAATCTTTTCGGATACCGGCACTATAGCGGTCACGTGACAAAAGTGCTAAAGTGCGGCACAATGTGGCTTTTTTGATAAAAAAGGTTGCCGACCCCTGTTTTATGGGATCATTCACATTAACATGGCTTCCCTAAATGTTTTATATAGTTATTTTATTTATTTTTATTGTATTTTATTTATTTGTTTTTATTGCACTTTAATTTTCTTAATTAAAAACAACCAGGTTAAATTTATAACCCCATTTTAAAATTAAAAATGAATTAAAATAAAAAAAATAAAATAAAAAAATAACTACACTAGAATTAACCACCCACCACTGTTGTTCAAAAAAAAATTACTGAGTAAAATTTTAGAAAAGTTACTTTTTACTTTTACTTGAGTAGATTTTTTGGTCAGTACTTTTACTTGTACTTGAGTAAAATTTAATTGAAGTAACAGTACTTTTACTTGAGTAGCATATTTTATTACTCTTTCCACCTCTGCAAAGTAGAGGGCTGTACAGGTGCAGTGGTCCGAAGTGTATCATAAGCAAAATGTATTTGAAACTGAAAAGTAATGAAGTGTTGTGATGAAGTTATGAAATGTATAAGATTTTGTTTCCCCCTTTAATGATTAAAAAACAGTAAATACAGTTGTACCACGAGATACGAAAGTAATCTTTTCCAGGGTGGCTTTCGTATCTCGAACATTCTGTGTCTCGAAGCAAGTTTTACATGTAAAATGCCTAATCCATGCAACAGTTTCTTCAATCCTTAAATCTACACATTGTTAATGTAATAAATGATAATAAAACACAGGCAAAATACGTAATATGTACACAAATGTGAAACCTTACCTTGAGAGTGAAGCAATGTGTCGGAGGAGTTGGAACGGATGCAGAAAATATTACGCCACTACGTATGAAAGTTAACTTTCTCAAGATATTTTATGAATTACTGACACAAACACAGTTTCAAGCACAAGCGCAGACAGTAGCGAGCGCACTGGAACGCATCACAGGGTTTCTCTAACTTGCGCTACAGAACAGCACTTTCCAGGTTATAAACGTTATTTCTTTTACGACACCTTGACTCGAACATTTGTTATAACACATTATTGGTAATCATAGTTAAAAAAAAAGAAAGAAACTCTGCCAGAAAACTTATGAGCACAACTGTATCTATAATAATTATTTGACTATTCATAACTAGTCTAACTTGTATCAAAAATTAGACAGATCCGGTTTTGGACCTCATCTAAAATCGAGGGCCGGCATGGCGCCACAGTGGGTAGCACTGCAGTAAGAGTGAATGAATGAATCACAAAGTGACATGGGTAAAGATTTACAAACACACTGAGCTGTTCAGATGTCATGAAAAATCTGATTTTGGGTCATGTAGCCATATAGTTAAAGAAGGGTTCGAGTGAGCATGCTCACAGAATTTATTTATAGACTAGCTGTGGTTTATCACTAGACTCACCAATGTTCTATTTGTTAAGTGCAAGCTGAACTAATGTTGCTGTAAGTTTGGTTCCTCTTCAGAGAAACTCTTTTATGTTGTTTGGTGGATCTATTTGCTATATTTGACATCTACCTCAAACAAGACACACTTCAGTTAGTAACACTGTAATTCACCGTTTATGAAAGTGTTAAACAGTGGAAGAGCGAAGCTGATGTTTAACTGTATTTTTATCTTGCAGCTCTTTGCCGTTAAACTGTATCAGCTGTGCCTCTGCTCTGAGCACTACAAACAATCTTCAGCACATACCACCTCCCTCTAAATGAGAAGAATGGAGACAGATAGCTGAAGGCTAGAAGCAGGCGGGATTGCTTTGACCTGCTGACATGCTGCATGCAGGCACTGGAGTCTCTGTGTGGGCCGAACACTTACCCCTCGTTCCCCTGTCAGGAGAGCCCACACGGGGTTCAGTGCTGACCCTCAGGTGCACCATCAGCGGCTGCTTCATCCAGGTGCTCCATCAACAGCTGCATTTATGTACTCACAAACAAACATATATTTAATGCAAAGTGACTTTCTTCTCACACATCGCCCACTTTACATTTCACTAAGCTTTCACTATAGTTTGTTACAAAGAGTACAAATGTACAGGAAAAACTGACAGAAATCTGTATTTTTGAGCATAATTGAGACAGACAGGCGGCCAATGAGATGCAGGAAACAAGGTTTAACACGTTTTTATTGTTTTATATGGATTTAACAACAAACACAAGGTAAGAGTCTATGGTTGTGTTTATTTTAAGATGATTTGCAATAACACCCATGGGTTGCTACATAATTTAATATCAACAATATGTTTATGTTGAGTTTGCTCGCACTCACTGCAGCTTTTCTATATATATCTACAGTGGTGCCCTGTGACTCGTTCTCAGAGGTGCTCTCCCGTGTGCTCGCTACTGTTTACGCTTGTGCTTTAAACCATGTTTGTGTAAGTAATTTGTGAAATATCTCGAAAAAGTGAACTTTCATACGTAGTGCCATGTTTTCTGCATCCGTTCCACCTCCTCCGACACATCGCTTCACTCTCAAGGTAAGGTTTCACATTTGTGTACATATTACATATTTTGCTTGTGTTTTATTCTGTTTAACTATCATTAATTACATTAACAATGTGTAGATTTAAGGATTGAAGAAACGTTACTTGATTTTTCTCTGGTTTTCCATTTTTTTCATCTACTTATACTGTTGTTTCTGAGAGCCGTTGCACAGATTAGGCGTTTTACATGTAAAACTTGCTTCAAGATACGAAACGTTCAAGATACGAATGTCACCCTGGAACGGATTAGTACCACTGTATATAAAATGAGGGTCATGTCTAGCACTGCAATGCTCAACAGAGTTAAGTTACTCAGGGTGTCTTCGCAGTTCGCCGGAGCTCTAAAGAGTGAGTTCCTCTGATCAGCAGCCATAGCTGGTAAGGCGATCAGCTGAATAATCCTCAGGTGAGTGTTCGCAGGGTGTATCCAACAGCAGGCAGGGATGAGAGAACACACTGGCCAGGATGCTAACCAGCAGTCTCACTCGAAGAACCAACCGAAGGTGAGGATCACGACCAACGGGAGACACAGGTAAGGAACACCAGGGATCTGAGGACAGGCAACACACAGGTGAGTAGACAAGGATAACCACAACGAAGACGAGGGAGAATAGCAAGCCAAATATGGGGAAGTCCTGGAAGTAATTCACAGAGAATGACCTTGATGACGGACACCGGCCTTCTGGGAAATGGGGTTTATATGTGGAGCTGTGAGAGATGTGATTGGTAGCCAAGGTAAGTGAAGGCAGGTGATTGTGATCTGGGTTGTGAGTGCTGAACGGATGGGTTGAAGGTTGCCCAGAACATCCCAGCAAATTATAAAATGCAAAAACAGATCAGCAAGAGATGTGTTTTACCTGGAATTTTCACAGACTGTAAGATATCCAGAATATGAGCAGAGATGTGAATGCTCTGCCAAAATCTGAAACTAACGTTTGACATGAGGTATGAAGAAGACCAGTGTCAGAAGAGCCCCAGACTCAAAGACGGAGTGCAGGTGTGAAAGAAAGGCAAGACTAGGCTTTGATGGTTTGGAGGAGAATTTTATACTGAGTTCTGAACTGGTAACCAATGAGGCTGGTGTGGAATGGGGATGATGTGATGTGAAGGTGAGGAGCTGAATGTTTTAGAGCTTGTTTATTGAGTCACAGAAAAGAGGAGGTGGTAGAAAGCAGACGTGGTGAGTGAAGAGATGTGTGGGAGAAAAGGAAAAATGGCAGGGACACCAGAGATATTGTGAGCAGTGACCGGGCTGATGCGTTTAGCTGAGGATGAGAATGTGTTTCAACTGTTTCAGAATGTTACTGTTCATCCAGGAGATTACTTCAGAGATGCCGGCTGAGATGGAGGGGAGTGAGAGTAGTGTGCTCTCTCAGCTGATGTAGAGCAGTGGAAATGAAACTCCCCAAAGGATGTTTCCCTTTCTTTTAATTGTTAAATTAAAAATTGTTAAAATGTTTTGTGCTTTAATAGGAAATGGGCCAGAAGAGGATGCATCCAGAATCACAACTAAACCTGAACAGGAAACCGAATGTTGCACATGGTGATGGTTTCGGGTTCACCCAGTGAACCCAAACAACCGAATCCATCTGCACCAGAACTGGTGAGCAGCTGTCCAGATGTTAAACTTCACCTGCTGCATCATTACTTCTTTGTGTCG
This sequence comes from Danionella cerebrum, assembly GCA_007224835.1. Taxonomy (NCBI): domain Eukaryota; kingdom Metazoa; phylum Chordata; class Actinopteri; order Cypriniformes; family Danionidae; genus Danionella; species Danionella cerebrum. The sequence continues at coordinate 40,113 of SRMA01024508.1, forward strand.
TGGCACGTCTCTCTGATGATTATTAAAACATTTTAAATCAAATTCATACTCAGTTCGTACACCATAGCTTATTTTGCAGCAACCAGCGTTTAGGAAATTCTCAATGCTCCTCTCATATCCCTCACTTTCTGGAACGGCCAGTAAGGAAAGACTTGGCTTTGCCGAGTTCACGCTTCAAGATTCTTCTCCAGAAATGTACAGATGAAACACTATGTCCATAGTTTTTCAGTGGTCTATAGTTGAGTCACATAAGTAAAGACTCAAATACTGCCTTTGGGGGTTCAATAAGTTCAAATATTTATTCAGTACTGAGAGACTGTCGTCTCAAGGGAGAAAGTTCCACTCAATCAGGTTTCAGTCGGAGATAGCGGAGCAGCCTCGCCTAGTGAATCGTGGAGAGCCTCCCAGTTCCAGCAACCACCGTATCCAGTGGAAAAGAGCATCACATCAGAGAGAAACACACAGATCCACACAGGACAAAACTTTTAACCAAAACGAGAGGTTTATTCTGGTATGGCAGCTGTAACTCAAAACTGGGTGTTGGTAACGGGAGAGAGGTATAAGAATGGAGCACAGGTGATGAGGAATGACACGACAATAAGACAAACATATAACAAGACCTTAACCATGGTTCAAGAGTCAATATTCTGTAACTTTTTGTCAATGAATCTTTTTTTTATAATTGATTCATAAATGAATTCTAAAAAGATTCATACAAAATCATTCAAGAATAAAAGTGCATTGTAAAGCTATTTATATATGGCAAAATAAACGGAAAATGGTGTAATTTAATCACTGGAACAACTTATAGAAGATGTTTCAGCTATATATAAGAAGTGCTGTGAAGATATAGTTTTTCTGCCTGTAGGTGTTGAGGGGGAAGTTGAATTTAAAAATTACATTCTTTTAAGGATCTTTAAGCTTATTGTACACCAAAAAGACAATATTAAAAAATGTAACATCTTTGATGATTTATAAAAAAATAAAACTAACAATATTTTTTTTGTGATTGTTGCGACCTAAAATGCCAGAATTTGTGGCAGCTTCTCAACAGCATTGCATTACCTTATGATTTTCACAAACATTGCGGCTTTATGCACGCTCTGATCACATGCAGATCTGACAGCAGACAACCGCTGCTTCCTCAGGAGGCTGCAGCGCAGGTTCAATGAAGAAAAAAATCATGTTGTCCCTGTAAAATATTTAGACTTTTAGCATTTTGTTGCTGCGGCGCCACGGCTACGTCTATGTAGGAGAAACACTGGAATAAATGATTGATGAAACTACCGCCTCTCAAACTCGCTAGAACTATCACCTTTGCCCATGCAAGTACTGCCTGACAACTGACAAAAGCAAACCACCACAGACCTAGTTTTACAAATGTTATCAAGTTTTGTTGTTTACCTTGTTCCTTTCGCTGCTTGCGATGGATTTGCGAGCAACAGCTTCGGTGATAGTCACCTGCCGTGTCGGCTCTTGCAAGGACCTGCTTCTGGCATGTTTTGCTGTAGAGAATTGTCGGTCAAGCAGTCAGTGACGAACCTATTTTTCGAATTTGCGGTAAAGTCGTTGTTATTGGATGAAATTGCAAGGCGCGATTGCAATATATCAAGTTTCTGGAGGGACTGAATAATATGCACATGTTGTCCAAGCCTTTGCTAAACACTGTATGGATCTGAGCTCTGCTTCGGCCACTCGAGCAGATTCACAGAGCTCTATTGAGGCCACTCCTTGGATATCTTGCCTGTCTGAATATTCTGCTGAAAGATTTCCATCTCCTGCAAACAAGAATTTCCATCAGGATCAGGTCTCTGTAAATTACTTTTTCTGTACAGTCGAAACTCCCCACAGCATGATGATTCTCCCACCATGCTTCACTGTAGGTATAGCATTGGATCAGTGAAGAACAGTGCGATTCCCTCAAACATGTTGCCTGGTTCTGGTGTTTTTTGGAAGACTCCAGGAGCTGCCAGCTGTCTGGCTTCCATCTGGCCCAGGTGTGTCTCATTCACTTTTACCGGTGAATAATTTTAAAAGTTTTGTTTTTATGTAAATGTTTAAAGAATGCATTTGCAGTGGCAACCGCAGCCAGGCAGAATGTTCTGCATTATGCAATTTTGCATTAAGCAGATGCTTCTATCTGATGTGTCTTACAGTTCGGGAGAAAACACAACAAGCTCAACAAATTGATCTTGTAACAAAGATCAATTAATCATTTTTTATATATGTAGTCACTCAAAGCTTGGCATCTCCAGGCCACAAATGACGATCAAAGTTGATCTTGCTGATATAATAGTGTGGCGCTCCGGTGTACAGGAACGATTGGTTCTCTTCTCTCCACAAAACATATGCATCCATTGGGTTCTGGTCACCTATATCACTAAGGCCCTTCTCTTCTGATTGTTCAGATTAGATGAGTGGCCACCTCCAGGAAGAGTCTAATGGGGTGGTCACACTACTCCTGAACAACGCATTATGAGCCGGTCCACAAAACGGTGTCATTAAAGCAATACTGACGTCCTAAAATGTACATCTGCTACACACTGAGTGATCCACAAAGGTCTCAGACCTGACCACGTCACATCATGTGACCTTGCTTTGTGTCATTATCATCAGAAATGCAAAGTAAGTTTTCGTAAGTCTCGTGTAGCCACAAGGAAAACCTGTGTTGACGTGGATATGCCTGTGAGGGACACAAAGTACATTTTTTGGGAATTTTTTGTGTGTGTGTTAAGCATAAAGTAAGACATATCTAAAACAGTTTTACACACTTTTTGTTTTACACACCCTGTTGAGGATCGACCTGGATCTCACATGTGTCTGAATCTAAAGGAAACCATGTGTGATACGAGCCTACGACCCAAACCTTGGGACTCTCCTGCCAATTAGAGCTAAATGTTCACAACGTTCTTTGTTTTAACCTTCTTTTTTTACTTCTTAGAGTTGGAATAGCAAAAATACATGTTTATTTTAACTGATTCATGATGATGAACTGCACCTAATCATAATTTACAAATGTATATTTATACGTATTGTAAATTGAAAGATGTTCGTGTTGGAAACAGCTGAGTCAAAGGCATCGCAATGCAACATCTCAAATGCAAGTGATCAGAAATCAAGCCTCTCAGAGTATGCTACACATATGTTCTCTTAGATTTCCTTTTTAATAGTAGCTCACTGCGTGACTCAGGGACAGAACAGCTTTTTTACAAATGCCCTTTGACTGTACAGCTAATAAAATGCACATGTGTGGCTTAGATTATTCCTTTGTAAATTAAGTTGGAGATGGAAAAGCAAACGCGGTATGCAGAACGTAACCTGGGTTGAATTTCTCATGCAGCTGTCATTTACTGACTGTTTGCCATGTTCTACTCTAGAAATGGGCAGCACAAAAAACATTATATACAAGCTGATACAAACATAAAAGTACTTTTATTTCTTCTCAGCTCTTGTACTAAGTGTACTAAGTGCTGCTGTTTTTACCCTGCTCCCTATCTATATGGTGTAAACATCGGCAGCTCTCTAGGATTTGTTTACCAACAAACTATGGAGCGGGAGAAGTGACATCATTTCGTCCGCAATATTTGTACGGTGACAGAACTGTTTCCATGGTTACTTATTAAACATAGAGATTCCCATCGGTAGGAGCTAAAACTAACCAAGTTATTTTAGGTTTCGTTATTCTATTTTGTTAATAATAGTTGTTTTTTTTAGTATTTAGAATACAAATAAAATGGCACCGGCATCGACATTTATTGGACATACTTGCTACACTGATAGATCTTTATATAATAGATCTTTCATTACAAAAAACAGAACACTGTTCACCCCCATGGTATAGTGGAAGGTGCGCCAGACCATCCACCTCTCTATTTTCAATCTATTTGTATCTGATCTGTTACTTTCTCCTTTCTTTTTTCTCTATTCTTTTTCCTTCAGCTCTTTCTTCCTTCGCTCTCTCATTTTCCTTCTCTCCCTCTCTATTTATTTCTTCGATTACTCTCTCTTTTTGCTTCTATTTCAATCTTGCTAAGAAACACCCTTTAGAAAATGGCTCTGATGTGAGCTATTTTATTATTTTTTTTAGGATATAAGGTTATTACCATGAATTCTTGATTATTAATGATCATTCTTGTTGGAAAGATTTTTTTATTGTTACTGTTGATCATTTAGAACCTTTAAACCTTGTGATATGGCTGTGCAAAAAAAAAGAAGCTTTGTTTCAGCAGCCACATCAACATAAAGTGGTACTACATTTACTAAAAAATATTAAAGGATTTTCCCAAAATATATATAAAGATTTGTCACCAAAAATGATTCAATAGGCTGAAACATAGAAAAATTTGTGGCCAAATTCAGACTCAAAATCACTCTGAAGTGCCTGAAAGCATCCCCAACAACACATAAGGGTAAAATCTGCTAACCCCTTACAAAGCATTAGTGATGGGAAGTTCGGATCATTTTGCGGATTCGGTTCTTTGAGTCTCGTTCAGTAAAATGAACGGATCTTTTTTCGAGTCATTTCGTTCATTTTACTAAAATATCAATAAATGTTGTGTGTACTTCCACATCTACTAGCGTTTTATACACAAACGCGAATCACACAACAAATAAGACAAAACTATAATGCTAAATTTAAAATGAATATAAATATATTACTAAAGCCTACCTGGGTCTTTTAGTCTGGTTTACCCAAACTCTGATCTGTCTTCTTTAGATTTAAATCTCTTTTGTTCGACACAAAATTACTTCACTCTGACGTTAACGTGTGCAGTCCGTGCACTCAGTCAGGACTGGCTTCTTTAGCACTTTTGTCACGTGACCGCTATAGTGCCGGGATCCGAAAAGATTCGTTCTTTTAGCGAGTCCGGGTCCTTTCGGTCTTTTCTCTTTCCGGCTCATGCTGCATTGGTTAACATTACGGAGTGGCCATGAGCCGGAACCCGAAAAGATTCGTTCTTTTTGCGAGTCCTCCGGGTCCTTTCGGTCTTTTCTCTTTCCGGCTCATAATTTGCTAAATGTCCAATAATTTGTTTGTTACATTGTGATTTTAGTGTTGATATGTTAATGTTATTTTGTATCTTTTGATTCTAATTTATTTTTTATTTATCATTATTATTATATAGCTCTTTTGGCACAAACGTGTTATTTATTTTAAAACTTATTTGTATAACTTTACAGCTTGTTTTGCACTTTAAATGTCTTCTGTTGTATAAGTATATTTTGATTTATCTTTTTAAGGTTGTATTTAAAAAAAATAAACAATCCAAGAGTGTGTATAAAGTATTTATAATATCTGAAAATGATTTTATGAACAAATTAAGTCTTTATTAACACATTATGTGTTGAGCACCAAAAACTGTTAATAGCAGTAGCAGTAATAAATATAAAAATAATAGTAATCGTTCACTAATCATGAACTAATATTTGCATACTGACTTTGCCTAACGTTGTGGCGCGGTCACGTGACAAAAGAACGAAATGACCCGGACTTGCTGAAAGACCTAATCTTTCGGAGAGACTCGCAAAAAGACCTAATCTTTTCGGGTTCCGGCTCATGGCCGCTCCGTAATGGTAACCAATGCAGCATGAGCCGGAAACAGAAAAGATTAGTTCATCTTTCGAGTCATTCGGGTCTTTTCGGTCTTCTGTCATTGATGATGAACGGGTTACGCTCGGAAAACCACAAGAATGATGCGCATGCGCCAATGAACGAATCCCTCTCCAACATGACTCGTTCCTACGGAGTCACATTAAAGTTTTGTTCAAAAAGAACGAATCGTTCTTGAACGACACATCACTAGTACGCATGTGGAGCCTTCAGTGGCTGCTTTCAGGAGAGCGCCGCACTATGGTTGTGTCCCAATCCAGAAGTGTTTTTTTTTCCATTAGAATCAAAACAAAACACACTTGAATTTGTATTTACATGTGAGTAACACATTTTTTTATATAAAGGTCAGTATATGTTTTCAGAAGTAGACGAAGGAGTTTATAAAACTAATGAAAACAGAATGAAGCTAGACAAAAACATCCTGGTTTAAATTACTCACTCAACATAAAATAGAAAATTATCCAAGAGGAAAATGAGACCAATGCAAACCAAAACGAAAATACAGAGCATGTTTTAATAGAATATATTCAAAATAAAAAAGACAAAAAGAAAGAAATAGAACAATTACTGTGCAGTCTTCAGTATAGTATGCACTATACACTCTCTGCCAGATAAACTCTTTCTTGAAATCAAACTCTGCAAACACGACTCAAGCCCACAGATTTATTGATAGTCAGGAAAGTGTGAAACTGTGAATGACAATACACAATAGTAACCATGAGTGTGCACCAAAACAATTTTTACAAACACACAAACAATCTAAAAAACCCACTATAAATCTTCCCAGAAGCTTAAAGAAGAAAAAAAAGGTAAGCAAAATACACACTTACTCATGGTGCTGAGGCACAAGACAATACAAGCTGGAGCTAGTTTATGAGGAACAAT
>SRMA01024510.1:0-22294 GCA_007224835.1 Danionella cerebrum
GTAGTGATGTGTCGTTCAAGAACGATTCGTTCTTTTTGAACGAATCTTTAATGTGACTCCGTATGAACGAGTCGTGCTGGAGAGGGATTCGTTCATTGGCGCATGCGCATCATTCTTGTGGTTTTCCGAGCGTAACCCGTTCATCATCAATGACAGAAGACCGGAAAGACCCGAATGACTCGAAAGATGAACTAATCTTTTCTGTTTCCGGCTCATGGCCGCCCCGTAATGTTAACCAATGCAGCATGAGCCGGAAAGAGAAAAGACCGAAAGGACCCGAACTCGCTAAAAGAACGAATCTTTTCGGGTTCCGGCTCATGGCCACTCCGTAATGTTAACCAATGCAGTATGAGCCGGAAAGAGAAAAGACCGAAAGGACCCGGACTCGCAAAAAGAACGAATCTTTTCGGATCCCGGCACTGTAGAGGTCACGTGACAAAGAAGTCCGGACTGAGTGCTCGGACTGCACACGTTAACATCAGAGTGAAGTAATTTTGTGTCGAACAAAAGAGATTTAAATCTAAAGAAGACAGATCAGAGTTTGGGTAAACCAGACTAAAAGACCCAGGTAGGCTTTAGTAATATATTTATATTCATTTTAAATTTAGCATTATAGTTTTTTCTTATTTGTAGTGTGATTCGCGTTTGTGTATAAAACGCTAGTAGATGTGGAAGTAGCACACAACATTTATTGATATTTTAGTAAAATGAACGAAATGACTCGAAAAAAGATCCGTTCATTTTACTGAACGAGACTCAAAGAACCGAATCCGTAAAATGATCCGAACTTCACATCACTACTACATTGATTGTAAATAACAGGCTGCGTTTGAGAGGGGCGTGCACACCGCCCCTCTCAAACAATAGGTGCGTTCGACTTCATGCGGCGCTGCGCAGACCGATCGGCGGCTGACTTGAAGTAGTGCATGCCGGTTAGAAATTTTATTTTTTTTTATTATTATTATAATTTTTTTTTTATTTATTAGTACAGTAAAGAACATACATAAAATGAGAAAGAAAGAAAGAAGAAAAAATACAAAATACAATGCCAGGGGTAAATACAGTTATAAATACAAAAAACAGGAACAGATTACAACATCAGAAAAATATTATGTGAATGACATAGTAAGACAGTTTTAAGGGCTTTAGAATTGCTGGATGTGAGAAGAGTGTTGAGGTAGAATTTAACCTCCATGCGAAAAACGGGAAAATAGGGCTTGGCACTCTGATATTTACATTTATGTAGGTAGAACTTGGCAAGAAAGATAAACAAGTTTGTCAGATAATATTGGTCCTTGTCTTTCTTCGAAAATTTATGACAACCAAATAAAACATCTGTGTACAACAAAACAAAACTCTGTGAAGAAAACAAATGTATAAAGATACAAAAGTCCTTCCAGAATTGGTTGGTATATGTACATTCCCAAAAGAGATGAGATATAGATTCATCTACAGCCTCACAAAATGAGCATAAAGAGTCAATATCTGGGAGCATTTTCTTTATATAGAGTTTAACAGGGTAGAAAAGATGAAGCAATTTATAAGAAACATCCTTTACCTTATTAGTTATTAAGTACTTAGATGGGAGAGTCCACACTTTTTCCCATGGAATACTTTCGTACAGGCCATTCCAGTAGGACACAATATATGGAAGGGAAGCATGCATGCCGGTTAGAAATTCTGTCCGACTTGAACCGGCGCTGACGTCACGTGACGTTCACGTGTGGCATCAAAGTAACGCGAGAGCGTTTCGATAACAGCCGGCTTGCTCAGCCAGAGCAGCGTTTTGGGAGCGACTGCGCCAGGATATGATGACGTCACAGCTTCTCATGATTGGCCACATTCACCACATGACGATGATCACGCGTGTTTCGTGCTTCAATTCATACAATTGCATAACAAATCAATTTGCATGCCATTTCGTAAATAGTTTACGATCTTTTGACTGCATTACATTTTTTCCCTTGAATTATTGTTATTGGATTTGTGCATAAGTTTATTATTGTCCTTTTTTCATACAGACCACCTATAGTATTCAGCTGCATATTTGAGTAATATTTTTTATGGAATAACTAAAATGTCAGTAATGTAATGTAATGTGGTCAACATTGATGCTGAAATCTGTAGTAGCTGCTTCACTTGCATGTGCTGCATTGTGCTAGAGTGCATTGTCAATTGAAAAATACAACATTCAGATCACTTTTATACACTGGTATAAATTATAATAAAGACATATACATTGCGCTTGTGCATCTATGATTTTTTTTTGGTGGTTTTTCTAACCTGCATTTAGCTAACTGAAGGTAAGAGTTAAAGGTAAAAAAAAATACATACCACAGAACACAACATAACTACAAAATTATACTACATAAGTACAATCTGAATCAAACTACATAAAACCACAGCCTAATTCCTTATAATGTGTAGGTCATTCATGTTCAATGTTTATAGTTTATTAAAACTTGTTTATGCCATAGATATCACATACATTCTAAACCACAAAAATTACAAACAGACAACCACTTAAATCAGACAAATTGAAATCTGTTAAGTGTTAATCTGTTAAGCGCATATATATGTTCATTCTGCTGCATTTCTTCCAACAGAAAAGGTATTTCTATAACTTCCAGTTCATCTGCGACAAAGTAGGCAAACGTCATGTTTCAGGAAGCAACGAGATTCCCAACGTGTCCGACTTGACGGCTCCGTTTTCAGCTCCTCCCCGGCTTCTTTCGGCTAATCTCGACGATCGGTCTGCGCAGCGCTGCATGGGCTCGAACGCACCTAATGGCACGGCACACCGAGGGTCAAATCCCGGGTCTACCCACTTCATCCACCCAAAGCACTCCTCTCCAAAACTCAGCCGGTAAGATAACGGTAAAAACCGATTTAAATGGAACAAAAAGCAGCATTCACGGAGTTTATTTTATTTCAGACAGCATCTGTAAACTACTGTAGAAAGCATCAGTGTCGCGTGTTTACTGCCATGGCTTTTCGTTTAACTTGATGTAGAAATAAACGTTTCATCAACGAAATCCTTTCCTCTGAAAATGTTTTAAATATTATTTCATATTTTCAAACCATTTTTAACAAATGCCACTGTGCCATGTCACGTTTTATAAAGTTAGAACCCCAACCAGCTTCCTAGTAAATATGAGTTAGAGGGATGTGTATAACCTGTATTTAAGTGGATGAAAATACAATAGAACCTGTTTATGCAGGATGTAGTGAGAGATGAAGACAAGTTTAATATGTTTATGACTTCCATCCTGATCACATTATGTTAAAGTTGGTTAAAGTTTTGCAAGAGGTCCATTATTGAAATGCTTTAATGGAGTTTTAACCGTCACTGTTTTCTAGGAGGTCCCAGAAGAGGCACAATCTGTTCATTCTTCAGGAGAGCAAGGAATGCCTTCAGGAGATCAAGAGAACCTGTTCCTGCTCCTGCTCCCCAACCTGAGCCTGTCCCGGGACCATCTGGTGTAGAAGCGGCTCCAGAAACCAGAAGAGGTGAGCGAATGCTTGTTCGCTTTTTTTGTTTGTTTTAATTTTGGCCTGTCTTTCTTTAGGAACTTTAGGACTAATTCCACAGCTACAAAATAAAAGAAAACAAGAAAATCTTCTATAGCAAAATACACGTTGTTTTTAAATATTTATATTTCTTACTAATTCTAGGAGTTTCCAGGAGAGTCAGGAAACTAATCTGTGCGATCTTCAGGAGGGCAAGGAAGTTCTTCAGGAGGTCTGGAGAGCCATTCGGTCTTCAGAGTTCAGCGGCTGGAACAGAATCTGCTTCAGACGCTGTTGACTCTGATTATGATTGCAACCCTGGTGAGGGTTTTACACATCAAAAATCTCACCGGTTTGATTTGAGTGTTTTCTGTATGTCAATGAGAACATCTCCTACTTCCCCTGTTTGCAGAAAGCCCGACGAGCTTATATGACTTTCAAAGGGAGCTGTGTGAAGGAAGCTTTGGTCGGGTTTATCAAGGAATCAGATTGTCTGACTCAACAACAATATCCAGGAAGGGCTTGAACCAGCAACCTTTTAACTGGAATGCCACAGTGCCGCCAGGAAACAAATATGTTGGTTATTACTAATTGAGAATTCCTCTAACTGGAATGTAATTAAATCATGAAATATCTTGTGTTTGTTTGACAGGTGTTTCACAGTACCAGCCACCAGAGGTCTACGGTAGGCTCAGATACCACCCCGTCCCTACTACTGTGTGGCTCATGGGATTGACCTTGTATGTTATGCTTAAGGAGCAACTGCCATTCCGTTTCGTCAAAGACGCCTTTTTAGGAAAAATTCCTGGGCTCTCTGCAATTTCTATCGGTAAGTGAACGATCTAAAACAATTTACTAAATAATAATAGGTTTTTTTGCAACAGCCGGTCGTGATCTGATCAGAAAATGTCTGAAAGCCAAACCAGAGGATCGGCCAACTCTCCAGGAGATCTCAGAGTTTCCCTGGATGAACGCATAGGTATGAAGGAAATGAAGAGAAACGCTAAATAACACGAGTAACTGACACATATTTACATTACTTCAGAGTTCTTTACTTGTATTGAACTCACATGAGACTGTTCCTGATCATTTCAGAACTCCCGCTGCTCTCCAAGGGGAACCTGGATCGTTTTAGATCACAACTCTAAAGGTAAGTGAGATATCACACATGGATTTATTTCCATAAATGTCCCTCTGAGAAATGTTCTTATTGAGCTTTGCATTTATTACCCTCCCAATTCCCTAAAATCTGCAAACACCTTTCATTTTTTCCACAATATGATTTCTTTTTTTGGCTAACCCCCAAAGGCCCAGTGTTGCCATATGGCAACATTTTTTACAACTTAGGGAAAACACACCTAAAAATCTCTCTATCCTTCAACAAACGACATTTACATAAAGAATGAGTCTTATTGTTTAGCCTGGTAATGTCCTTGACTGAAAGAATATTCAAATAGGCTCTTTTAACGGACCACAAAGTTAGTCACTTTGTGATTTTTACATAGCAACTTCACCCTGTTCCTCAGATGTGAAATAAAACAAGATTCATGTAAGTAAAACACCTCCAGTATTTTTTTCTATGTAAAGTAAGATGCAAATATTTCCTTGATATCATTGTAGTTCTCAGTTTATACATTATCTCTTATTTCTAGCTACTTTTATCAATGTTGCCATATGGCAACATTGGGCCTTAGTGGTAGCAGAAATCCCCTATGTACCATCCCCATTCAGTCAATTGCTATTCCTCTTCTGTACATCAAAAACTTGCAAAGACATCAGTTTTTTATCATTTAAAAGTTTGTTACAAATTCTGTGTCAACTATTTGTAATCAAACGTTTTATTTACACATTTTTTAATTATATTACTGGTTTATTTCAAATAAGCTCCAAGTTTCTGTAGCTTATAGAATTTCTATAGCTAATGTATTTCTGTTTTCCTAATCCTGTTTGGATTCCTTTTTTCTGTATGTTATTCCTGACTGAGGGCAGTGTGATAATATCTTGAGGGATGTGGTGCTTAGTCATGTAAAATAAGGGGCATAGGCAATCAGTAGTAAGCAATAGGCTATAGGTGATGGGCAATTAGAGAGTCATCCACAGGCCAATAGTCCTTCCAGACGCTATTGTTTGAATAAATAGGTTCTTTTAAAATGTAGACTATCAATGCAATCTGTGACGTCATTGAGGCCATGCAAAACGGGGAAAGTGATTTTGAGATGGACACTGAAGATGAGACTGAGGAGGAGGGTTTTGATTCCCCCCGAAATTCCCCAATAAACATTGATTCCCCAATAAACATTGATTCCCCAATAAACATCTGCCACTTTGCCCCCCAGACTGTGCCCCGCAACAGATATCACTGCCAAAAAAAAAAGAATTCTACATCCCCAACACTGCCTTTTCAGGACAGTCAATTAATTCTGATGTCATCTGCCCAAATACACCCCTTGAGTACTTCCGGAGGTTTGTGTCGGAAAAGATGATCCAATCATTGCCACAAAAAACAAACGAGTACAGTTTTCCAGAAAAGGAGTATCCATAAACACCTGCACAACAGAAATAGACCAACTGATTGGTAAGTACCTCAAAATGGGCATAGTACAAATGCCCGGAGCCAGAGTGTATTGAGAGATGGACACCAGATATGCCCCTGTTGCAGATATTATGTCCTGTAACAGATTCCAATCTCTACTGGCATCTTTACATTTTGAGAACAGTTTGTTGGTATCAGAAGAGGAAAAAAAGATAAAGTGTGGAAACTTCGACCATGGTTTGAGGATTTCAGGTGAAATCCTGAACCACTGGCTACACTTCTTTACTTTGCATCAAGTGCGACGTGCGTCTTTGCCTGTCAGAAAACAAGAACTGCTTCCCATCACCAGGCATTGATTGTACAAAACTCAATAGTTAAAAAAAGAAAAAAAAAACACGTAAGTTTTGTTAGGATGGAACTTTGTCTAACGCTGTTTTATTTTTTTTTATAGAATGTTTATAAACGTTATTTAATAAACTATATAAAAATATATGTATTTAGTTTTTTATTGTCATATGATATTGGTATGTTTTTGTACAGACTAGAAATAAGATAGATTAGCAATAAATACTTAAAAAAAGAGCTTTAAAATCCCACCAACTTGTTGAGACATAGTGAGAGAATCAGTGAAATTCTGCTTCCCCTAAGGCCCAACGTTGCCATATGGCAACGTTTCTGTAAAAAGTCTCAAAAAACTAAAAAATCTTAAAACACACAAATTTATGAATCAATGACCTCCTACAACAATGTTTCAAAGGCCCAATTTTTTTTTATAGGCTTTTTCTATATGTGGGTCTTTGGGGGCTAAAATGTTGTTGTTAGGTATCTGACGTCTTTGTTTACTACTTAACACTCTGAAATAACACCCCCCCCCCTCACTCCTTTACACATCCGGATTACTTATTGCATTACTATGGACACTAATAACGATGTCTTTTAATTTAATTATTTCAAACTATGTTTTTCCATCGGTCCTCCGTTATAAGTTTATACTTTTTAAATGACGTATAATGAAAAGCTGAAGTCCTGATTTTTGACCATAATAACTTTATGTTTTTGGAAGGTGTTTTGTCGGCTGCTGGTTTAAAGACAAAAGAAGAATCAACGCTAGGAGTCGCATTCTCAAATGATTCTCCTCGATGTCACTTTCACCGTCAAAAATCTCACCGAAAGAAAACCTTTGTTTAGAGCCATTTTCAACCGAGAGCGAGTAAAGAGAGAGCCATGGAGCACAAGGAGAAATGGTTTAGTTTCATATTGACCCCAAGGTTAATAGGTGGGTTTTTAAATGAGAGAATTTTGAAGTAACCTTTTCATTGTCATATTGATTCCAAGATTCGCAAAGATAAGAAAACCGAATTAAATATGTTTTTTGTTTTTTTCCAGGTTCTCCTCATATTGTAATCCAGAGACAGCGGTGGAACTCCTTATTTGTTTATTTTTTAAGTTTAAAGGTTGTAGGTAAAGGTATAAATGTACAAGTATAAACCATCATGTAATGGTTTTAAATGATGGATAAGAGTATGACTTTGATTAAGAGAGCTTAGAAAACAGGCATTCTGGTCTACACTGGTCATCAGGTACTATGTATCACATCAAAGGGAGGGCTTGAAGTGATCTTCAGCGATAACGCTCCATCATCTGAAGTTCATTGAAGGAAATGCTGAAACCCAATGTTTGTTCTTTGTTCCTTGTCTGTTGTTTCATTCCAAATCAGATCGTTCCAACAGTTGATCCTAATGAGTTGATCCCGCAGCAAACGGACGCCAGGAGCCTCAGGGGGTACCCACTGACCGGGTCTAGAGTGTCGCCGCTGTGCCAGCTGAGTCAGGGCCAGCTCAGAGGAGTGTGCCAGGTGCTGGATCACTCATTTACGACAGGGTGCATGGATCCAGTTAGCCCGGAGCATGGTGGATGTGCCCATGTGCATGGCGGGCCCGGAGCATGGCGGATGAACCCATGTGCCACTGGACTAATCAGGGTGAAGGGCACCCCGGAGCACTCTCCAGCGCATTGTCCGGAAGCCGCGCTCACCCATCTGGCTCACCACCAACCCCAACAGAACGCTGAATGACTCTTAATTATTTATGGGGCCATAATTTTAATAAACGCCATGAGCGGCTTTGAACAGTGCCAGTGTGCCCGTGTCTCTCGCCACATGCTACTACGGGTATGCACCGCTTAAGAAGTTCTTAAAGAAATTGAGAATACAGGCACCTATGCTTACACAGCTCTTTCTCTCCCTGTTTCCCCAGGCTAAATGTCCCTGGAGCCTAATATGTACATATACAGTATAAAATGCAATAACAATGAAAAACATAAAACACACATACCTTTAAATAAATATGAAAGAAAACAAAAAATATTTAAAGAGACAGGCTTTCAGGCATCAAACTACAGCCTCTGAAATGTAAGGGAGTATAAAATAAATATTATAAATGAGGGGCTCATTAGCATAACACAGCATGGCGACCACGAGGTCATTATGCACACAGACAAAACCCCACTTTATTGTACAATAACCTCCCGCTTATAGCAAACAACAACTCTCTCCCGTCTCACACACAACAATATAACAATTAAACCTGCTTTGTTTCGTTAATAAGTCACGTGTATGTATTTTATTCAATGGAGCAATTAAGAAACCGTAACGTCGGTAACTTTTCTGCCCGCTGGCAATAACGGCGGCTCGCGATTGGTCAAAAGTTAGTCCCATCCGAAGAGAACCGCGATTAGTCAAAAGTAAGCTCAAGAAGGGAGAGCGCGATTGGTCAGAAGAAGGCAAATCGAGAGACGCCATTGGTCAAAAGTAAGCCCAAGAATGAGAAGCGCGATTGGTCAAAAGTAAGCCCAAGACGTTATAGTTAAATAATTTACTAGTTAAATAATTTGTTACAACTAAATGTGAAATGTGCACGGCGCATAAACAAAATGATTATGTGTAATCGATATACCCAGTGTCAGAACAAAGTGTGTCTCTCATGGCTGGTGGAGTGAAGCCAAACTGCATCGAGGCCCTCAATAAAATTAAAATAATAATAAAAAAAATCTTTTCTTCAGAAAGTACGGCATTTACACGGTTTTTAATGATTTTCGAAAGGTATTTAACTTCAGTAGTAGTTGTTTTTTCCGTATGGTTCAGGATGGTTTTATTTTCCCTTAAAAAACGAGGCGGGACCATGTGATTGACAGCTATGACTGTCAGTTACACGGAACAGAGTTGACTTAACGCTGTTATCACAACATGAGAAAGGTCATTTACGCAGCCAACGAACAATTTCAGAGAAGGCTCTTTCAAACTGTTCTTTAAATTGACTACATTGGTTGTAAATAACAGGCTGCGTTTGAGACTCGATGCGACTGCGGAGCTCTGAAACCATGACGGTTATACCCTTAAACAGAAGTCGCTTGTGCGCATGCGCAGCAGTCAATGGCAGCCTCCTCACCAGCTCTGAAATGACTTCATTTGAGCCCAATGGCAGTAGATGGTGTCACATCGTCCATCATTTTTTTACAGGCCTAGCGGACTTTTATTTCGTGTCTCTGTGTTCTATGAAGCTTAAAGCTAAACTATTCAATCTCTTCCTGATCTGCAGATGAACTTCAATAAATGCAAACTACACGGCCTGGGTCACCGTGTCCTTCTTCCATATTCACCGCAAGGTCTCAAATATCTGTCATTAACTTAATTTTTCAAGCAAAAGCAATGTTTTTCTCTCACATCTGTGTTAGCCCACCCGGCTTTGATGAGTGACTGACATAAAAAATGTATGAAACGCTGCAACACGGGGACCATGCATTTATTAATTAACTAATTGATTCGTCAGAGAAATACTTTAAATCAGGTTTGCTGATTCGAGGCTTGACGGTGACCTTCCTGTAAGGAGTTGTGGGTATTTCCTCTGGGTACTCCGGTTTCCCCACAATCCCAAAAACATGCATCAGGTTAATTGAATAATCCATTGTTTGGTTAAACCTATACATAGTTTCTTTAGTTGGTTGAAAATAGTGTTGTGAAGTTTATTTTCACGATCCTTTGTAATGTTTGTTTGATAGCGCAATATTGTACCATGGATATAATATTGTGACGGTATTGTATAATTGTCAGTGTATCGTTATTGTTTATAGACCTCAATGAAATGACAAATAAACTGTTGATAGAAAGCAGTTAAAATTTTGCCTGTAAAAGTTTATCTAGCTTCAAATGGAATGTTTGTCAGTGCTGTATCAATGATGCACATCAATGCTGTGATAGGAAATTACATTAATGTAACCTCAAAGAAGGTAACCGGTGAGCCTCGAACTAACAACCTTCTGAAAGGCAATAGTGCCTCCGTATCGCCTTATTAAATGTATTATTAATAAGTTACCACTCCCATCATATTGATCATTTTGGCATACAGCTCATGAAAACCCAAAATTCCTCAAATCTCAAAAAAATTAGCATATCATAAAAAGGTTCTCTAAACGAGCGATTAACCTAATCATCTGAATCAACTAATTAACTCCAAACTCCTGCAAAAGATTCCTGAGGCTTTTAAAAACTTTGTAACGAATCGGCTGATCCCAGAGTGCTGTATCAAGTCACCTCAGTGGGAAGTCTGTGGGAAGGAAAAAGTGGCAGAAAACGCTGCACAATGACAAGAGGTGACCGGACCCTGAGGAAGATTGTGGAGAAGGACTGATTCCAGACATTGGGGGAGCTGTGGAAGCAGTGGACTGAGTCTGGAGTAGAAACATCCAGAGAGCCACCGTGTACAGGCGTGTACAGGAAATGGGCTACAGGTGGCGCATTCCCCAGGTCTCATCATTTTTGAACCAGAAGCAGCAGCAGAAGCGCCTGACCCGGGCTACAGAGAAGCAGCACTGGACTGTTGCTCACATTTTGCATGTCATTCAGAAATCAAGGTGCCAGAGTCTGGAGGAAGACTGGGGAGAGGGAAATGCCAAAATGCCTGAAGTCCAGTGTCAAGTGCCCACAGTCAGTGATGGTCAGGGGTGCCATGTCAGCTGCTGGTGTTGATCCACTGTGTTTTATCAAGGGCAGGGTCAATGCTAGCTATAAGGAGATTTTGGAGCTTTATCTTTATGGAGATAAAGATTTCATTGTTCAGCACGACCTGGCACCTGCCCACAGTGCCAAAACCACTGGTAAATGGTTTACTGACCATGGTATTACTGGTGCTCAACTCTCCTGACCTGAACCCCATAGAGAATCTGTGGGATATTGTGAAGAGAAGGTTGAGAGACTCAAGAGCCAACATTCTGGAGGAGCTTCAGGCCGCTATCGAAGCATCCTGGGCCTCCATAACACCTCTGGAGTGCCACAGGCTGATTGCCTCCATGCCACGCCCCATTGAAGCAGTCATTTCTAGAAAAGGTGCTTAGGGCACCTGCTCTGTTTGTCCAGAAAGAGCTGCTGTAGACGCCCAGAAAACTTCATGAAATGATTTGCTGATTGGATTTCAGACTAGTGGCTTGAATAGATACATTTTTCACCATCTGCAGAATGGCTGCGGTTGTCTCCACCTGAATTTTGTCAGGTTGACTATCCCTGGACCTCAACAAGTGGTGAGGAGATCAGCTGTGGCAGAGGGGTCGAGTTGTGGCTAGTGTTGATCTGTTAGGCAGGGTCTATCTCACCTGGTACTGGCTACAGAACCACCTCATCAAAGAGGTACATTACAGTTTTTACATGAGAGACAGTGACAAACCTCTCACCAGATAGGGCAACAGTATGGATTTAGGGCTTGGTGGATGCCCCTCAGGACCTCTGTCCCCTCAGAATCTTCTGTCACGATTTTTGTCTGAAGTAAAAAAAACCTTTGCAATGTTCTCCTGCTCCAACATCTGGGCCACTATTGCAGTGCAGGAGCCCCACCTGGTGGGTGATTCTGTTATCATCTTCAAGATGTCACCTACCTACCTTCTGCACACACCATACTCCCTTAGACGTTACTGTGTATTAATAATAATAATAATAATAATAATAATAATAATAATAATAGCAGTGTCTTATAATCAGTGTTGGGCAGTAACGCATTACTAATAACGTATTACTGTAGCTTTGCGGAACTTGGCAGTAACTAATACTCTAACGCAGTGATCCCCAACCCCCGGACCGTGGACCGGTACCGGGCCGTGGGTCATTTTGTACCGGGCCACACAAAGAAAAAAAATTTCCATTATTTCAGTGTGATTTATAATTTTCTTAATGATGTTTTATTAAGTTCTCTAATTCAGTGCTGCTGCGAGGAGCGAGTATTTTCATACATTGGTTTTTGTGTTCTCTTTTATTGAAGGTATGTTTGAACGTTACCATAGAGACCAGGGTGCGTGGGGCAGAAAGGATGTTGCTCATGTCATGTTCTGTTGTTGGTGCGACGTTAGGAGGACGCCGCTAATAAAGTTGTACATGATTACACAGTGGATTTACGTTCATTATTATTATTATTATTATTATTATTATTATAGAGAAAATACCAGTTTTTAATGCCGATCTTATCATTTTATTTTGTTTTTATCTGTTTTTATCACACTTTTAGATTGGGCCGTGAAAATATTGTCAGGCAATCAACCGGTCCGTGGTACAAAAAAGGTTGGGGACCTCTGCTCTAACGCATAATCTCTTAAAGTAAATAACTCAGTTACCGTTACCATCAGTTGCGTTTGCAGTAGTTGTCTTTACATGTGTTTTGTGAAAAGTTTAATTTAACACATTTTGAGCTTGAAGAATGTGCTTTTCCTCTGAGTAAAAATAACACTGTTGCAGTGTCATGTTTGTTGGAGCTGCACAAGCAACAGAATAAATCCTAAACCCAACTTTCCTTCCAGCGATGAATTCTCTGCTGCAGTTCCCCAGAAACAGAGACTTCTCTGAACACATCTTAAAGAAACAGTTTTATTCGATCAATTCAACTAAATATTTACAGCAGTTTCAAGTGTTCTTCAGAGGCGATGGTCTGCTCTTTCTTCCACACTCTTCTGTGTGTCTCTCTTCTCGTTTGAAGCAGCAGAGTGGAGAACCTTGAGCTTGAGACTGAGAAGACGCTGGAGGCTGAGGGCATGGACTGGAAAAACCTGCCGAAGCTGCATCTACCAGAAAGATAGAGGCGCCCCTGTCTGGATCAGCATCTCAGGGCTTTGCTTGATGACTTTTCTAGTCGTGTGGAGGAGCTGGTGGACATCCAGCCAAGAGAAGAGCTATGAACACACAAAGAAACACAAAAAGTGTGAAGCAGAACTGACAAGAAGTTCAGGATCACATTCTCCGAATGTAACACTTCTGTGAAGAACATCTCGGAGCACTTAATGTGACGTTCCCAATCCCAGAACCAAAGAATCTTTGCTCAAACAAGATGTTCTCACCTTCAGATCCATCTCCTCCACCATCTCTTACGATGGAACCAGTTGTGCTGCAACAACTGCTCCAGCGTAGCTGTCTGGTCTGTCTCTGGGAAGCACTGGAGGATCAGGTCATGGAAATCTGTGGAGGTTTTCAAGAGAAAGCTGGTTATTTCTGGGTCCCAGCAGATAAATTTAAGGGTTATTTAAATAGTCTCAGAAATGTTAGAAAGGTTCTCCTCACTGGTGTTTCCTCACCTTTAGAAAAGCGGGGGTTGATTTTGGTGAAGACCAGTTTGCTCTCTTCCTGACACAGCTGTTCATTTGCCAGGAAGAGTAGCATGGTGCCAAGCGTGTGAATGGTCTGTGCCTCTGCTTCAGCGTGGTTCTCTGTCAGGAGGAGAGCAGAAGGTTTTAATGAAGGTTCCACTTTAAAGGAGACATGTTATGGAAACTTGACTTTTCTGACATTCCGAGCATTCTTCATCAAAAACATGCCTCAAGTTTTATTCAGATTATTTATATATAAATATTGTTTTTTTGTGAGCTGAAATCGGCTCAATGTTCCTTGCACCGCCCAAATTCTTAGCTCCACCCATTGACCAATCAGATTAATCGCTAGTGAAGCTCATCCTTTTGAAGCGCAGATGCACACTTTGACCCGGACGTGTGAGAGCAGCAGATCTACACTGACAAAAATGTGTTTTTGGATCTCCGGAATATAAAGTTTTGTTTGCATTACCAAACAACGAGCTAATTCGTCAGAAACGGCTCAGTTTTGTTCCTGTCCATCAGTGAAGAATCACTTTTGTGTGTAAGCAGCACTAGTTTGTCAACAAATGTCTGTAGGAGGGACGGCAGTCAAAGAATTATTCATAATGCAATAAAAAGCGCTTGATATGACACATTTAACGGGACACGATACATAGGATGTAAACAATATGATATTTTCAGAGATTTACACGCGTTGAACATCATTTAGAACTAATATATTGTCTGTCACATTTAATGATTTAAAGAAATTAAAACTGTTTAATTTCTTTCTTTTGTTTGCAATTTCTGACTTCCTGTTTGAAAATAAATTTCTCAGGAAGTGATCTGTCTTGGTCCTTTTTGGCTTCTATGACTCATCTGTTTTCTAATTCATCAAGAGCTTGACCTCTATTATCCTTTGAGAAGGTGCGGCATATTAATTATTAATCATGCCTAACTCTTAACCAAGTTTCAAGACCTTGCAGTAGTTTGGAGTTCAGAATGGGTCGCAAATGTTGTTTCCGTGGTGATGCATGCCTTTCCCATGATGAAGTCAGAGCTAAACTCGGTTTAAGCGGTGGGTCAGTCACCAACAACCGATACGTCGAAACTATTTATGGAGCACTTGTCTTTCGATATTTGCCACATCCACACAGCAGCCTTCTCAGCACAGAACCAAACGCCCATTTTTAAAGCATTTTTGAAAAAGATTCACAGGGAGTTGATGCCTGAAACAGGTGGAGCTCATGGCCCTTAATTAATGCAGAATGCTAACAAAAAACAAAAGCCATCTCACCATCACTGAAGCACTGACTCAAGCCGAAGTCGATTAAATAACTCTGGAGGGTTTCCGTGTTTACAAGAACATTTCCTGGGTGGATGTCTCTGTGGTGGATTCCACGTTTCATGCAGTCATCTGCAGCTTTGAAGACCTGAGTCATCACACGCTTGGCCACCCTTTCCTTCATCCGCTTTCCATTGACCAACTCCTCCAGGTTCCTGCAGGGGTGAGGGAACTCCATGACCAGCACGTGGCGATCAGGCTCTTCAAACCAGTCCAGCATCTTCACAATGTTGGGGCTGATCGGGGCCTCCTTCAGGAGAAGATTGATTGCCACTTCTGGAGGCTGTGGCTCGGAGCACCCCGGCTAGAGAGGCAACGGTCAGAAGTTTAGGTTTTTCGTCTCAATTTATTAAAGCAAAACGAGAAGCTCAAAAAGGCCCCAGTTGTGTTTATTTCCATATGGTGAGATGAACTTACAATCAGCATGTAGCCGTCCTTCCTCTTCCTCTTGGAGACCAACTTGATTGCCACCTGAAACGAGAAGAGAGGAGGATGTAAGTTTAAAACAGTCCAAGAAATGTGATGCGAACAGTTAATAATGTACGAAGAAAAAGATTCTCTACCTTGAGAATAGTTAATAATGCACAAAGAAAACTTTCCGTACCTTGGTTCCATCAGATCTGCGCCGTCCCTGATACACGCTGCCAAAAGTTCCTTCTCCCAGTTTCTCTCCCACGTCATAGAGAGAAGAAAAGTGAGCAGCTAAACACAAAACAGTAAAATACAATGAATCCTTTAGTTTCTTTAGAGGTTCATGATGGAATCCAGTGACAGAAAGAACGAGGCGTAACGAACATCAACCGTGTGAGAACGCACCTGTAGCTGGAGCTTCATTTGATGGACCCGGCAGAGGACTCGGCTCAGATGCTGCAGGCTGAAGATGGGTGACCTTTGTGCCTCTACGACGAAATACAGAGGCACCCTTCACGGCGCTCAATGTTCTACTGAAGAACGAAAGAACACCGCTCTTCTTCCTCTCCTTCTCTGTAACTGAATAAACATCAGGAGAGTGATCAGAAGCAATGCTAAATAACTTCATTTCTGTACGGTTGACATAAAAGACGGAAAAAGTTTTTTTTACTTCAACTATAATGCCTGAAATAAATTGTTATGTAGACTCTTAAATTTCCAAACATATCTATGTTCTGTCAGATGTTTGAAAATATGCATTTTTCTATCAATTTGTGAATTTCTTTAATTGTCATATGGTGTGACGTGAAAGCGTCACTTTAAATTTGCATTTAGAGTGAAAATGGAATACACATTTTTCTCAAATCAAACATTTTAATCATACTTATTTGATATTTAACATTTCTGTGTGAAAATGTGGTTTATTTTTCTAAATCATCATGCAAAGGAGGTCATTGCTCCTCAAATATTTCAAAATATTTTCATTAAATTCTCTTAAACGTCATGACAACGGTAAAAAAGTACTTGAGAACCATTAATACAAATGTTTTGTCTTGTATTAATGTTTACATGAATTACCCACCAACAAAGATGTTTTTGTCTCAATTGTGAACGGTAGACCTTTTTTGGTTTGGATCGAAATCCAAGTAGAAATGTTAAAATACACACAACACTTTGATTAACACCTTTACTGTATCTTGTCAGAGGAACATTTCAATGTTTTCATTAAAAATATTGCTTTTTTTATCTCTATCTGACACACAGACAATCTCATTTGTGTTATTTGTCACCAACCATATGTGTTCATTGTGTTTAAACAGCAAATTTATCCTGCTCTGTAACTGAACATAGAGCATTGATGATGAAGATCAGAAACCTCACAGAACCTGATGGAGCTGGAACAGGAGCCTGAAGCTCAACACTTTGACTGAACGGCTAAGATTGTGCATGTGCTTTAGTTTCAGATGCTATTGTTGATATCTGGACTGTTTGTGAAAATCGTTCATATTTCAGAGTTAATTCGTGTATCGAACGTCATTGATGAATGCTTCTTATGACACATGGTTAAGATTTCACGACTGCTCTGATCTCTAACAGACACAGAAATATTGTTATTGTTAATTAAGTGATTAATATTAAGTATTTATTAATACTTAAGATTAAGTGATCATTGTTGTAATGTGAGATTTAATACAATTTTATTACCGAGACAGGAATCCTAGAGCTATTAGTTCTTCCGAGGAACCTTTAGAACTTAAAAAGTACCGTAATCACAATGTAATTATTAGGATGTATTTGATTTAAAGAAAGCATATACAGAAGATAGAATTAGATAGTTGTTGTAAATATTTTGACAGCGTCGAAAATTCATGTCAAATGAGGAGGAGTCTCTTACCCTCAGGCCACGCCTCCTTCACCTCATCGCTCAGGGATCTGCAAGGGGTCGAAATCACAGGAACGAAAGACATAATATCGAAAAGAAATGCACCGAATCAAACCAAAATGTCGCTCTGCCAAACGCTGTACCGAAATGAATTCTTTTTAAAAGTCGTCGTCTATGAACATGACGTCATAGCTAAGCGAACGCACTCAAACGAAAACAACCTTTAAACGTTAGTTGTTTTTATTTGTTTTATGTTGCTCATTATATTGAGAAAATGTTTGAAATTACTTGTGATTATAAGTAATTTAAAAATTTAAAGCTTATTTAATATTTAAGAAAATAGAGACGCTTTCATTTTGTCTGAACAATGCGTTACAGAGTTGCTGAGAGAAATTAATGATATATATATACATTTATTAATTATATTTATATAAAGAATATATTTATAATTTAATGTTATAAAAGTTTTTTATTGGCTGTGAAATTATGGAGAAGGTGCTAGGCTTTCAGTCGCATTGGGGAAGGGGGGGGTGGTGCGGTCACGTTTCTGGAGCAAATGTCCAATCAATGAACTGCTCCTTGTGTAACTATATAGCGAGCGCCAAACTTCTAGAAGAGGGCGGGATTTTTTCTCGTTATGTCTGAGCGTGGAGACCCGTCAGCCAGACTCAGCACTAGAGGAGCTACAGTCAGCCTTTAAAACCTTTGTTTGGGGACATTTCGCTGCCAGCATTGTTTTATCAGATGTAATAAATTATAACGCAGCAACTCTGATTCGAGCGAGACACAGAGAGAGAGAGAGAGCTGAAGTACTAGCTAAAAGCTACAATAAAAGTAGCAAAATCTTCATTGTATTATTGCTTTTATTATTTATATGATCGAATTTTGAAGACCTGTGTTTTTATTTGAATTAGCAAACTAAAGTGAATTATTTCATATACACACACAGTATCCTTTAACACTGAGAGGCTGTAATAGAATAGAAGCACACGAGTGCTCATCATATTATATATATGACATTGAATGACTTGGAGCGTTTTGTGTAAAGCCTTGAATTCTGAAGATTACCAGCAGCTGGAGGAGCTGGTCAGAGCAGCTCCAGCCTCCAGAAACAGACAGTGGTTTCGCTTTCTCCTGCAGCGCCTCTCATGTTCTCTATCAAGTGTGACTGTTGAACACATGCTTCTAGAATCCTTACTCCTCAATGGAACCCATCCTCTCATAGGTTGACCAGGATCAAGGGCGGGATGGAGACCTTACCCCTTCAAAAGAGTGGAGCCTTCCAGTAGGGTGTGGGACTGAGAGAGGAACGAGAATACTGTGTTTTCTGATTGTGCCAACCAGCGTGCTGATATATCTCATTTGTGTTAACCGATCTGTTCTCAGTAAATTAACTTGGTTGATGCCTGAGACGAGTTTGTACCTGGGAGGGAAAATAAGGGGTATTTTACAACACATATAGAAATATTGTGTTAAATGTATGTTTTTGTGATTTGTTGCTGCCATTTCTAAACTTATATGAAATAAAGAACGATACGCTTTAATGAGATCAGTGATGACCACCAGCTGACAGACAGTGGGAGAACTTTAATACGCTATTTTGTTCTTTGTTAAACAGCATGGACCGTTTAGCTCTCTAAAATATAAAGAAAAAATTTGGAAGCAGTTATTTTATTTGTTGGCTTCAATGTAATTTAACTCTTACCGAAGCTTTTAAAGAGAAAAGTGCATCAAATGCTCGACAATTCTGGAGATGACAGCACGCCAGGGATCCTTCTTTAATCATGTTGGATCCTCCTCTGGGAACTCAGAAAGTTGTGACCTCCCCAGTAGCGGCGCTCCCTACACGCAGAGTACGCAGTCTTCGTAGGGCACCAACTGTCGGAAAGAGGCACCATTATTCTGTTTACGTACAAGATAGAAAAAAGATAGTGATAAAAAAGTTCATATTTATTTCATAATAATAGTTTATTTTGTTATATGCATATATCCATGTTTATATTATTTTTTTTTTTAACATTTAGAAATTATAAATTTATATAAATTTGAGCTGATTCCAGCTTCTTTTTAACACTTTCTGGTCCACCTTAAAAATACGTTTGGCGTATTCCACTATTAAATGAGATGTGCGTGATGTTTTGTTCACGCCTGGGTTAATATTCTAACGTTTGGATACAATCTGAGCGGGTTTTCTGTGATGAAGTCGAATATTTCACAATGCTTTCTTTTTTTTTTTTTTACCTTGTCCTGTCCTGCTCAAAAGCCATCACATGGGATAGTACATGCCTTGCTGAGTTGGACAGTTTTGCTTTCTCCAGGGGAGTAAAACACCTGGTGTGGTGTTTTCTCCTCTGGATTGGAAAATTGAATGTATTTATCAAATTTTTATTAGTTGTGGTTCCCGCGAGTCAGTTTATAATAATTGTGTCAGGACAAGACGGTGTTGAACTGAAAGGGGGAGTGGATATAGGACTGGAGAAGGGTGAAGGTACACGAGTGAAAATGAAAGAAAGGAAGAGGAAAAGAAGAAGAGAGGATAAAAAAATAATAATAATAAAAAAATAATAATAATATGGGCGAGGGGGGGGGGGACGACCAGGAGACCAGAAGAGGGCAGAGAGGGAGACCGCACCAGGTGCAGCGGAGCCACCCCCCAGCCACAACCCGGCCCCGCACCCACCACGACCAGCACCCTCAGACCCCTCCCCCGTCATCCATCCATTCATCAATCATTCCATCCATACACCATTCATACTCGAAGGGCGGTCAGTCACCGTCCAGTGGACCTACGCCGACCCGGGGATCCCACGGGCCCGCGCTGATGGAGGGCATATACCCACCCCGGACGGAAGACAGAGACGGCCGCCCACCCACTGCCCATCATCTGCCCCCAGTTGGAGTGTATTGTATGTGTTTGTGTATATGTTGAAGAGATAAGTTGCATTAAAACTGGGGAGTGATGTCCTGGAGCGTCACCGTTGGTTGACAGCTGACGTCCAGGCACCACCCCCCATTCCCTGCGTGTCTAATATGTATGTAAAATAAGCGGGCAGTCAAGTCCGCCCTAGAATTTTGGGGGGGACACAAATCTGCAGCCCCACCCATCAGATGTGGACGGAGAGACTAGCCCTCCAATCCTAAATGTAGTGTGTCCTTGCAAGTGATATTTGGGGCACCGGGGGGGAGACCGACTCCCGGAGCGGGTCAGTGCCAGATGTTATTGGTCCTCTGACCGATAAACCTGAAATAAACCTGAAACATTGATTTGTGGTTCCATGCGTTTGTTCAATATTAACCCCAGGATATTTACACAGTTAGATGATCTGCTTAATGTGTTTTGAGGTTCACATTTGCCCATTTCTCTGCATTCAAAAACTCTTTACATAATTATAGACTGTCAGAGTTTAAGAATATAATCAGTGGTTCGCAAAAGTTTGGGCGCCCCAGGAATGTTTCCGAGTTTCCTTAATAAATCATTGGTTATCTCGATAACAAATCTCAGTTTTCATGTAGGACACAAACACAGTGATGTGTGGGAAATGAAACGAGGTTTATATGACGAAGACCGTGTGCAAGAATTATTTAAACAAAACTAGGCGTGTGCATAAATGTAGGCACTACAAACGAAACTTCTCTTGTGCCCAGCCATTATGAAACGCCAGCGGAGAAACAGGCACAGGTGCGCTCTCTGGCCTCAAACAAAGGCGCCCTGGGGATCTCAAGAGGTGGTGATCCACTTCTGCTAAAGAATAATACACACACACACACACACATGCACACACACACACACATATATTTATATTCACACAATTTCATAAACAATATTAAAAACCCCGCGATATTTACCAAAAAAAGCCTCTTCATTCAGTTTCTAACCTGCTTATTACCTTTTGGGGTCACGGGGGTCTACCCTGTGCACATTGGGCGGAGTGCACATTGGGCGGAGGCGGGGATACACCCTGGACAGGTCGCCAGTCCATCGCTGGGTAACATTCACTCACACATTCACACCTAAGGGGAATTTAGATTATTCAAATAACATAACCACATGTTTTTTTCAAAAGGCTATGCCCATACTCTTTGGTTTTGGGATGCCCACATTTGCTGCATTTATTGAAAATGCCTCCCTCATCTACTTCATCTTAAGGATCCCACTTTCGTCAGCGCCTGTACCTCTGGGTGTAACAGGACACAGTCGCGAGAGGGGGATGAGCAAGAGGAGCTTGGGAGATGGCAGCACACTGAGAATAAGTGCAGAACCAAGACTTAAAATGGGTTGCACCCCTGATGGGAGTTGGGGCAGGTGTGATGAGGCACTTTGTGGCGTCGACAGCAGGCTTTCGACCTGGCCGGAGAATTGGAGCCTGACCTTCTTGGTTTAACGGAAGGAAAAATTGGAGTTTGAGTCCAGATGTAGATAGGCCTGCATCCATTTTTTCCCTTGGCTGAGGAAGCTGGGTTTCAGAGTCGGTCCCTGACCAAGCACGATCATTTCATTGGGTGTTCTCCTGTCACTGGAACCTGGAAATAAATGAAACATATTACACACAGTATTTTATTTATTGCTGTCATCAGTGGAATATACATGAATTGAATTGTCGGCCAATATATATAAGCTTAGAACTATTATCCAATTTGAAAAAACACTTGTGCCTCGCTTACCACTGAATGGGCGTCTTTTGATTCAGCTCAAAGAGATGGACCATGGTTTCGTCCATCACCCTGCACCAGTTCAGCACCAGCTCTCGGATGTGGAGGTAGTCAGTGAGTATTTTAGACGGCCCTGGGACGGCACATACCAGTTTACTTTGTTGGTGACTTGTGTAGAGCACACCGCTGTATGCAAATGGATTCTACCAAGTGGCTTATGCTGGGTAAATGAGGTAAGACCCACAATGGTAACCAGCAAGATCCTGGACCTTATTCCACCCAGTGATTCCATCCAGTCCAGTGACTGCTCCTGGTAAATGCAGACAGATGTTAATTGATGCGGAGGGATTGACATGAATTAATCCCA